>PVJH01019586.1:0-26441 GCA_004026705.1 Nesogale talazaci
GTCCAACATTCACAAGCATATGAGGCAGTGGAAAATGCCATGGCGTGGCCCGGGTGTCCCTCGGAGAAACACCCTTGCTTTTCAATACTCAAAAGAGGCCTGGTGCAGCCTTTACCTACTGAACCACGTTTTTGGAGTTCTTGACTTCTGCTCCCATGTGCATTGATGTGAATCTCAGTAAGACAAAATCCTTGACAACTTCGATCTTTTCTCCATTTATTATGATGTTACTTATTTGTCCACTTGTTTGGCCTTTTTTACATAGAGTTGCAAAACTCTGATGTCCACACTGAGGCTGCAATCCTCAAGCTCCACCAGCAAGGGCTTCAAGTCCACTTTGATATCAGCAAGCAAGGTTATGTCATCTGCATATTACAGATTGTTAATAAGCCTTCCTCCCATCCTGAAGCCACTTTCTTCTCCTTTTACCCAGTATCTCTGATGATTTGCTCAGCACTCAGATTGAACAAGTATGGTGAGAGAATACAACCTTTCTTGATTTTAAACCATGCCATATGGCCATGCTGTATGGCCTGGCTTGATTCACACAAATGCCTCTTGATCCAGATTCAAGTTCCCCATGAACATAATGAAGTACTCTGGAATTCCATTCTTCTCAAGGTTATTCACAGTTTGTTATGGCCACACAGTCAAGGCCTTGGAATATTCCATCAAATACAAGGCAACATATTTCTGGTATTCTCTGCTTTTAGCCAAGATCACTGTGACATCAGCAATGGCATCCCTGGTTCCAAGTCCTCTTCTGAATCCAGCCTGAACCTCTGGCAGCTCCCTGTCAGTGTACTGCTGCAACCATTGTTGGATGAACTTCAGCAAAATTTAACGAGTGTATGATATCAGTGATTTTGTTCTGTAGTTGAGCATTCTATTGGGTCACCTTTGTTTGGAATGGGTTATAAATCTGGATCTCTTCCAGCTAGTTGGCCAAGTAGCTGCCTTCCAAATTTCCTGGAGTAAGCAAGTGAGTGTCTCATGCTTTATCAGCCTGTTGAAACACTTCAACTGGTATTCCATCGATTCCTGGAGGCTTGACTTTGGTTAATGCATTCAGTGCAGCTTGACTTTCTTCCTTCAGTACCATTGGTTCTGGCCCCTGAAATATGGATGGTCAACTAGTTCTTTTAGATGAAGTGATTCTGTGCATTCCTTCCATCTTCTTTTGATGCTCTCTGTATCATTCAATATTTTGCACATAGAATCTTTCAAGATTGCAACTCAAGACTTGAAGCTTTTCTTGAGTTCTTTCAGTTCAATATGCAAAGAGCGTTCTTTTTGGTTTTCTAATTCTAGATCTTTGCACATTTCATTATCATAGTTGGCTTTGTCTTCTCAAGCCACTCTTTGAAATGTCCTATTCGACTCTTTAACGCCAACACTTCCTCCATTTGCATTAGCTACTTCACAGTTAACAGCAATTTTCAGAGTCTCTTCTGACATCCACTTCAATCTTTCTTACCTTTTCAGGTGCTTTCTTCATATTTGTTGTTCTTGATAGCATACCAAAGCTCATCAGATCTCTGCCAACAGTGTTCAATGCATCAAATCTTGTGTGAGCTGCTTTCCAAATTCAGGTGGGATAGACTCAAAGTCAGTTTGGTTCTTGCTTTAATTTCCCTCAGTTTTTTCCTAAACTTACATATGAGTAACTGTTCCACAGTCAACCCATGGCCTGGTTTTAGCTGCTGATATTAAGCTTCTTCAGTGTCTCATCCTACAGATGTGGTCGCTTTGATTTCTGTGTATTTCATCTGGAGAAGTTCATGGGTAGAGTTCTCTTCTGCATTGTTTTAAAAAAGTATTTGCTATAAATAAGCCATTGGGCTTTGAAAATTCGATCATGTGATCTTCAGCGTCATTCATATCTCCAACTCCATATTTTCCAACTACTGCCCCTTTCTTTTTGCTTCCAACTTTTGCATTTTAATTGTCAATAATTATCAGTGAATCTTCACTGCATGTTTGATCAATTTGGGGCTGAAGACATTGGTAGAATTCTTCAATTTCTTCCCCACTAGCTGTTGTGGTTGCTGCATAAATCTGAATAATAGGTGCATTGATTGGATTTCCTTGAAGATAGAATGATAGAATCCTATCACAGACAGCATTGTACTTCGTGCTGGATTTTGCAACATCCTTTTGGACAATACATGCCACATTCTTCCTGTTGATTGTGTCATTCTTGGTATAGTAAAACATCTTAATTCAAAATGACCGATGTCATTCAATTTCAGCTCCTTCAAGTCTAGGATCACTATCTTTATGGGTTCCATTTCATTTTTGACCACTTACGATTTGCTTAGATTCATACATTGCACATTTCAACATGTGACCATTAGCAGAGTTTATGAAGCTATTTCTCCTGACCTTGAGTCATGCCCCATCGGCAAAGGAAATTCCCAAAGGCGCCAGTCTCTCATGTCACCATGAGTGATTCCACTCCAAGAAATCAGCTCCTCTTCTGTCACAGTTCAAGTGCCCTCCAACCCCAGGGCCCATCCTCCAGCACTGTCCCCGACGATGATCTGCTTCCATTCATTAAGCCTTCAGGATCAGACAATGTTTCAAAGCTGGGCCTAGCCTAAGGTTTTCAGCAGCTCCTTTCCTTCAAAGTGAGGAGCTGAGTCCATCTTTGTTATCTGTTTTTAGTCTGCAAGCTCTGCTGAAACTCGTTCACTTTGGGTGACCCTGCTGACCTTTGAAAGACCAGTGACAGAGCTTCCAGCATCACAGCCACACATATGCCCCCACAGAAGGACAAATGGATGGACAAGTGATAGAGCCTTTGTCTACTCACCTGTAAAATGCCTATGCCAATGGCATCAGTCTACAGCTCTTTAGCACTGGCTGGCATTAAGTAGACTTGGTGAGAGACATTATTAGTGACTGTGATTATTACTGGTGAAGCTTCTTCTTGGCTTGAAGGGTGGTGCTCTTGGAGGAAGCTGCCTCACAGAGCAAATGAGGTCCCTGAGAACCCTCTGTCTCCTGATCTGGAAACCAAAAGAGTCAGCCACTTCCTCCTCGGGAATCCAATTCTGGAATCTTCTGAACAGGGCATGGAAAGGAGTCCTTTGCTGAACCACACAGGTGTGACATCACTAGAAACAGGTACAGGAGAAGTGGACATAGAACAGACTTGAAGCTCTGTGATCCAGAGGGGGGAGGGGGGGGGAGAGAGAGAGAGAGAGAGAGAGAATATGTGTGTAACCTGTAGTCAGATCCCAACACTGCTTTCTACTTTTAAAGTGATTGGAACATCTCAAATCTATTACAGATGGCAAGGGGAAAACACAGAGTGGAAACATCTTAACGGCTTATTCTTGGCCCGCGGATGGTCTAGAGAGGCCTGGAACAAAAAGCAGAGTGAAGCTGGCTCTGGACGCCAAGGTTTGCTCCTCATTTGTCCTTGAGAACATCATCATTACGCATTACACACCGAGTCCTGTCACGGAGCCCATCTGATCATCCAGGAAAGTTCATGGGGACAGTGGAGGGACCAGGGAGTCCCCTTGAACAGGAGGTTCAGGCATGACTCAATATTTTCATGTCACACTTCTTCTAGAATTACTGAGACTGGACAGTCCCTCCAGCTGTCTGCACAGAGGAGTCCGAGAGCCTTCAAGCACAGATGTCCTGCTGAGTCTCGTGACATCGCTGGATGGGATGCGACCGTAGCCAGTTTCCAGCCTGCCGAGCTGATGGCCGGTTTAATTTCCTTCTGGTCCCCGCTGGCTTTTCCCACCGAGGGAAGCGCCAAGCAGGCTGAGATAAGTAGCAGGAATGGACCTGGCAAGGCCTCCAGGCCCAGTCCTGTGCCCCCTGGAGGAAGGCTATCTAATCAGCCAGGATGGAGCGCTGTCCTTGCAGCCGAAGACCATGAAGGGGGCCAGGAAAACAGTCAGATAATTGGATCCAGGGCTCCACACGCTTCATTAAGAGTGAGATTATGCAGGCTAATCCTTCAGGCTCAGAGAGTTGGGTAGCAATTAGCAAGCCTCTTTACGGGATCAACCCTCCTGTCCAGGTTTTGAGTATTGACACAAACTTAAGCCGCAGACATGTTGGATTGATTAGGGGAGCCGGAGACATTATCGGCCACGACTGGCTGCGTCTAGTGGGGTTTCACCTCCCACCCCGGCCCCCAGCACCGGGAGGCCAGAAGCAGTTAGAACCAAAGAGGTTTTTACAGTTGTGTTTATGGCTCTGCATGTACATTCAATGGCGAGGCAGCACCCTGGTTTCAGACTCCACGGTGCCAGACTTGGTGTGGAATGATTCTGCAGGCTTGGCCAGCTCACTGCACTCCTGCACTTGGTTACACAGCGCTTCCTCTGGCCAGCAGACACCCTTCTGTGTTCTTACCAGCCAGGTGCGAAGACAATGTGGCACCGTGGTCAGCGTGGGGGGAGCTGTGGTAGACTTCTCAGGGGGCGCCCTCATCTGTAACTCCTTCCTGGCAAGAGATGCTCGTTCCAGCCCTTTGCTCCTCAGGAGAGCAGCCCTGAGTGTGGAGTGGGTGCATCCTGCTTCGAGAGTCTGAGGGCGACCCCAGCACAGGTCATATGCCTCAATGGGCTCTGACCCGCACACCTCAGGGAATCAAGCCCCCAGGAAAATCGCCCTGTGTCACCGAGTGCAACGGGCTTGCAAAGCCTGCAGATTCATTTCACACTAAGATCCTCACTCCACGGATCAACCAGGAAAGAGGCCTCTCTAGCCCACCAGGACACGAAGCCCACCACGGGGTAAGCTCAGCTCCAATTCAGAGCCCTCCCCTGAAGACATATTTTTCAAAGCCTGGTGGAGTCGCGGATTACACACTGGGCTGCTAATCACAAGGCTCGTAGTTCGAAACCACCTGCCGCTCCGAGAGAGAAAGATGAGGCTTTCTGGTTTTGAGAAAGTATTTTTAAAGTCCTCTAAAATGAGACAGTCATATCTCTCAGATGTTAAAAATATATGGCTAACATTGTGGATACTTCATGGGTTCAGTGGCTCTGCCCGTCTCCCAGCCTGGAGACTTGAGAGAAAGGTTCATTGGGACTCAGGCAGACTGGGAGGGCATTGGTTTAGTCTGTGTGCTGCCTGCAGCAAAAGATACACGTGCTTTTGCAAGTCACAAAAGCAAAGCAAACCAAACCAAACCATTTATGTGTCTTCTCACACACTCACACAGACACACACGACAAAAGAACGAGAAACGTACCTGCTCCTGAATCGCACGTTTTAACGGTGGCAGCCCCATGGTAAACTTCACTCTCTGAAATGTCAAATCTCTCATCTCATCCAGGTTTAAATCATACCTGTGAGAAGCAGATATAAAATGGGTGTTAAGACACTGAGCCTTTGGTGACTCTAAAGAGACCCTCGGGATGCTCTGACTAGGTGAGCTGCTAGAACTGATACCCGGGTTGTATCTCTTCTCTGATCAGAAGTGTCTATGTAACACAGGCTCTGAGCTCAATACCTTGGAGCTAAAAATGGAAGGCAAGGAGAAAGGATTTCCTTAGAAGACAACCCTAACACATGTCTCTAGTATCCAGCACCTCCTCCGCTGTGGGTTTTTCGAGCTGGCAGGTGATTAATTGTCTGAGGTGAATCAAGAGCAGTTGTTGTGGGTTCAAATACAGGACAGTCTCTATAATGTCTTCAAATTTGGAAGTCTTTTATTCAGTTAAAACTGGGATGTGAGGATCTAAAAGTATTTCTTTAGTTCACAGTTCGGAGTGGAGAGAATAGCCAGCTTATCTAGGCAAAAAACCCATTTATCAGGGACGTCCCGATGCAGAGAAAAGTATGGCAAAAGCAGAAAGCAATATTAGTGCTATCATTATTTTGAGTCAATGAGCATTGCAGGGTACAGGATTGATTATAATATAAAAAAGAAGCAATATTGAAGAATCACAAACTCAATCACGACATTTGGATTATAACATCAAAAGGAACAATACTGAAAAAGAATGAGATTAATTACAATGTCCTGATCCTGGAGCCGTAAGAGTACATCCTAAAATCAATCAGCGGCAGGACTTTCTGAGACAGGAGGGGAAGGGAGGTCGGCTTGCCTCACAAAGTCTATGGAGATGGGGGAGGGAGTGGTCTGTGGCTCCAGGTAGACATGGTGGCCCCTTCCAGAGATGCCCCCACAGAGAGCACAGTTCTCCAACAGCCTCCAACTCCCATGCCTCCAGATGACCTGCAGATGTCCCCACAAGCCACCTTTCTCTTGGTGGTGAGTGAACAAGCATAGTGAGGTTCTAGAGGCAGGCCATCTTGGTCCAGGGACTCACCTCTGGCCTGGTGGTACATTCTCCTAACCGGATGTGTGAAGTTAAGCATGCACTTAGCAGACAACCCAAAGAGCCCTGGTGGCATAGGATGTTACTCACTGAGCTGCTAACCACAAAGTTGGCAGTTCGAAACCACCAGCCCTTCCACAGGAGAAGAAATAGGCTTTCTACTCCCCTAAAGAGTTACAGCTTTGGAAACCCACAGGGGGTATGGTGATCCCTGTCCTAAAGGACAAAGCACGCAAAGGCAATGAGTGTGGGTTTGAGTTTTGGACCATACAACCCGGAAATCACACTCATAGGGATTTACTGAAGAGAGTTGAGGACCTTGGTTCATATAAAAATCTGTACATGAATGTTGTTGAAAACTTTATTGGTAGTAGCCAGCCATCCTCTAAGTCAGCAGTTCTCAATTTGTGGTGAATCAAGAGCAGTTGTTGTGGGTTCAAATACAGGACAGTCAAATACAGGACAATCTGTTCTCAATCACCACCCTTTGGGTGGTCAAATAGCCCTTTCACAGGGCTCACCTGATTCATAGCAGTAGCAAAATAACAGTGATGAAGTAGCAATGAAAATAATTTTATGGTGGGAGGTGGGAAGTCACCACAACCTGAGGAACTATATGAAAGGGCCACAGCATGAGGAAGGTGGAGAATCGGTGCTCTAAGTGATGGAAAAGCAAACTGTGGAACCTCTTCACCACAAAGTACGCCTCAGCAATAAATGCAGAAATGAACTATCGATTCATGCAATAACTTGGATGGATCTCAAGGACATTTTGCTGAGTGGGAAAATACAAGGCAGACTTTAAAAGGTCATATACTATTTGATGCCACTTCTATAACATTTTTGGGAATGTGTTAGTCCGGGTAGACTAGAGAAACAAATTCATAAGCATACATATGGATATAAAGGGAAAGGTTTAGATTCAAGCGGAATGGAATGTTGAGAAAGTATTCCAGTCCAGTCCATGTCCATAAATCCGATATTAGCCCATATGTCCTATATCAGTCTATAAAGTCTTCTTCTGACTCACAAGGCACATGCAATGACACCGGGACAATCACAGAGCAGTGGGTGCAGAATCTTGCATATCCAGCAGCAATAAAAGCATCCTGGGGCTGGAAGGGGTCTCCCTACAGCTCCTTGTTTCTAGGGCAGAAGGTCCATTAGCAGTAGCCACTGGCTGAAGCATCTCAGCGCTGGCAGGGGTCCCTCTATGGCTTTTCTGGCTTCAGAGTTCTGGTTCCATCAGGGTAAGACCGTGTGGCTTCTCCTCTGGCTCCTCCAGGTCCGGGACTCAGGATCTATCAGGATGCCGCCATCTTGTCTTGTCAGGTAAGAGTCCCAAGGGACTGAGCTTTGTGTCTTGTCAGTAAGAGTCTCCAAGAGACTAAGTCAAGTTTCTCACCTCCAGTTGGGAAGTAACGCGATACTTCCCAGAATTCTCAGGAGAAAGCCATGCCCACACAGAGGTCTCATTGACTCCCTCCAGATTAATGGGCTAGACTCCACCCCTACTGAAATTGACACAGATCAGTGACTGCCACAGGGGAGAACAAAACTGTGATAGGGCTCAACACCTCAAAAGCTGGCCAAGGTGGGGGGCAGTGTCTGACTCTAAATGGAAACACAGGGGATTTCTTTGGGTTTGAGTTTTGGGTGGTTGCTGTGTAGTAGTGGTGGTGGTGTGGTGGTGATTTCGCGATGGACTAGTTCTGTATCCAGATTGTGATAGTGGCTACACAGTCCTGTGCAAGTGATGAAATGTCCTACAACGACACACAGAAAAGACGTCACCAAAAAGAGTCAGAAATGCTTCACAAAATAAGATATATAGGCTGATCCCCGGTGGCGTAGTGGTTGTGCGCGGGACTGTGGCCCACTGGGATGGAGGTTCAATTCCAGCTCACAGGAGCAAAGGCTGGACCTCCTACTCCCACCATCAGTGGGCAGTGATGCCTAAAACATAAAAAAATATAAAAAATAAGATATATAAACAGCTAATAAGCACACAAGAAAGTTGTCAAAATCATTCGTCGTCACCAAAAAACCCATTGGTAAAATGCAGATGAAAACCACCATGACATACCACAACGCACTTGCCAGAATTGCTAGCAAGTTCTTAATGAAAACACTAATTATTGGTGCTTTCGTTACCTAGCACCACTGTAACAGAAATGACAACTGGGTCACCTTGCAACGTTTAGAATTTAATGTTGCCGTGCAGTGAGCGACAGTTCAGCAGCCTCATCCCCTCCGTTTGGGCTGTGCATCCTCTCCTGACACCTCTTTCCAGCAACCCCACACTTCAGGACTGAGGTGGTGATGATCTGACTCTTGGACAACGCAGAGGCCCGACCCTCTGGATCCCTAAATGGCTGTGACTCCACCTTTTGAGGTACAGGAGGCCTGGAAACTTTCCACGTTTGGAAATTGAGATGGTCCTGATTCCATCAAATGCTTCTGCTGATCTCCGACTTCTCCGATGGGCTAGGAAGCCTGCTGCTCTGTCCAATGGGCTCAATGTAGCCGCCAGGGCCAGGGCCCCTGCTCGCACCACCACCTCCACCACCACCGTGATCTCGGAATTCAAACGCTGCATTCTGCTCCTGCCTTTTCCTTCTCGATGCTTGTGAAATTCCCGCTCCCGTGTCTGAGAGGACTCACTGGGCACTCAGCAGAAGGCCCAAACTGACCCATCCCTGAGACTTGAGTCCTCCACGTTTTGTCTGCCTGTCTCCACGCTGTCATGAGGTGTCATTTGGTTACAAAGACTATAGAAGTGTTTGCTGTTGTTGTTGTTAGTGGTGGTGGTGGTGGTGGTGGTGGTGGTGGTGGTGGTGGTGGTGATGTTAGGCGCCATTGTCAAGTACTGGAAATACCAGTAACATAGCTACCAGCACCACAGCAATACACAAGCCACTTCAGTAAGTCCATCTAACAGACAGTGGCAGAAGACCACAGATAAAAGAGCCATATCACTGTGCCGAGGGATGTCAAAACGAACCAATTCCCTTGTTAGGGTCCATATACCTTATTTATCTCCACCCCCACAAAGGTGTCATGCCCCTCATTCTTATTCTGAGGAAGCTACACCATCCCCTCCCATGTGCCCACACTGTCCTTTGGTAGGAGTTACCAAGAATACAGCTCAAAGAGCCATTCTCTGTAATTCACCGCATGGCAACATGAAATTCTAAATGTGGCAGAATGAACTAATTGTAGGAAGACATCAGCACAGTGGTTACCTCTGTTGTAAGGAAGACATCACAACAATGGGGAGGCAGAGGCAGGGTGGGGGGAGGGGGGCTGCCATCGATGGGGTAGAGCATGAGTGAATTTTCTGGGGTAATGGTACTAATACTTGACATTTTGGTAGAGATTTAAGCTACATAGGTGCAGGCATTTGCCAAAGTTCTATGAGAGTCGACTTCAGGGCTTTTCACGGCATTCTATGAACTGTGACAACAGAGGAAAAAGAACTAAACATGTGGATTGAATTCTCATTAATTCTCACCATGATGTGCTCCTGAGGAATCAATGCAGCGATGTTTGCAATAAATCTACTTCAAGAAAGAAGAGAGGATGAGTGACTGGATGGATGGATGGATGGATGGATGGATGGATGGATGAACAGCTACCTGCTAAAGCAAGTGAATTGCTTTCCTCTACTAGCTCGATAATCACAACCGTGGAGGGCAAAAAGCCGAGCTACTCCATCAGCATTCCTGGACTATAATCTTTACAGGAGCTGGTCCCCCGGTCTTTCCACCTGCTGAGCCACAGAAGGGCTTGAACCATTAACCTTTCACGTAGCAGCTGGAGGGTGGTGGCAGTTTGTGTGTCCCTAATACAAAGCATACTTAATGGCTATTTTGAGTCACTGTCAATGCATTTGTATGACCTGACCATTTACAATTTTGCTTCCATGTTGTTTTGCCTTAATAGAATCGTGTCCGAAAAGCATTCTCTCATGATGGTTTTCTTGCCACACCATGTGCATTCTGTGACACCTTTGGTCATGGTAGCCCAGTTTTCCTGATCATTTTGTTATATGCTATGAAGGTTGACCCTCTGAGTGTGCGGTGTGTGTAACGTGAAATTGTGAATTTGGTGAGCTTGAAGATGTAACGACTTATCAACACTGAAGGCCATGGTACTTGATGGACTCTTTGAAAAAAATGTGCCTCCACATTTAAAGCTGGAAGGTCAATGGGATTTAGAAAAGAATTGTTATCCGCATGTCACTTCAGGATTTGGGCACATGCATTAAGAATCACGTACCCAAGAACACATTGTTTTAATAACCTGGCACTCTTTGAGACTCATCTTCCCAACACAATCACTGAAAACAGAAAAGGCGCCTAAGGAAAGATGGTGAAGAGAGTGGATAGTGTCTGGGGTTTTAAAGGCTTAAACAAATGACCAGCCAGCAGGAAAGCAACCAAGCCCACATGGAGGAAGCACACCAGTCTGTGTGATAATGAGGTGTTGACAGGATCAGGTATCAGAAGATCCCCCCAAAACAGCTATTTCAATGCAAACAAGGGGGGTCGGAGTGGAGCGCCAATGCCCATATGTAGGCAATTGGACATCTCCCACAAAAGGCTTACAAGGGCGCTCGTTTCTGGCTCGGCAGGCCCACGATGACGGAACCCGTCGCTTCTCCCGAGGACCCCTGGGTCAAGGTGGAGTCTGTCAGCAGTGACAACAGCCAGGATCCTGGGCTTTTTGTAGAAAGCACCCAAAAGTGAAGTGCAGTTTCCAGAGCTAATAGCATCGGTTCCACCAGTGCCTCCTCTGTCCCCAACACAGATGACGAGGACAGCAATTACCACCAGGAGTCTTACAAGGAGTCCTCCAAGGACCGACGGTGGTGCCCACACACTCAGGCCGAGCAGAAGAGGAGGGACGCTATCAAGAGAGGCTACTATGACCTTCAGACCATCGTCCCTACCTGCCAGCAGCAGGACTTCTCCATCGGCTCCCAGAAGCTCAGCAAAGCAATCGTCCTACAGAAGACCATTGACTACATCCAGTTCCTGCACAAGGAGAAGAAAAAGCAGGAGGAGGAAGTATGAACGCTGCACAAAGACGTCACCGGCCTCAAGAGCATGAAAGTGAACTATGAGCAGATCGTGAAGGCGCACCAGAACAACCGCCAGGCAGGAGAAGACCAGGTTTCTGGCCAGGTCAAGTTCAACATGTTTCAGGGCATCATGGACTCCCTGTTTCAGTCCTTCAATGCCTCCATCTCCGTGTCCAGCTTCCAGGGGCTGTTAGCCTGTGTCTTCAGCTAGATTGAGGAGCATTGTAAGCCACAGACCCTGAGCGAGATCATGGTTGGTGTCTTGCATCAGCTGAAAAACCAGCTCTACTGACCCGCCCTGGGAAAGCAGCAGAAGAGCTACCAAGAAGCCAAGTCTCCCTCTGTGAGACCTGACTGCAGTGTCCCATGCACAAGTCGACTGGCTCCTGGTTGATGGGTCGCCCTTGTAGATGGGGTCATTCATGTTTCCAAAACCTCCAGTTAATTTATTACTGACTGTAAAACACAAATCTGTCCAAAGTCCCCATGTTCCCTCACAGAAGTCCCCGGGATGGGTGTCCAATGTGAGTACCCTGGTTCTTTCTCCAAGTCTCCACTCTCTGCTTAGAAACCACATGTTTGGAAACTGCAAAAAAAAAAGGTTTACAAGGAAGGGACAATTTAACCAGGGTGCAGAATAACACCAGTAAAACACAGGTCATTCCTCTAGTTCCTAAATGCCTCCTCCCACCTATGCCCATGACCTAGTTCTACCTTACAAATCCAGCTAGACTGGAGTACACACATTGGTACAGAGAGGATCTCTCTACATATGGAATCCAAGACAGATAAACCCCTCGGGAACAATAGTGGGAGTGGCAATATCATAAGAGTAGGGGAAAAGAGAAGATGGAGAAAAGGGGAACCATCACAAGATTGGATACATAGCCCTTACTGCCAAGGAGGATGAATAACAGAAATGTGGGTGAAGGTAGGCAATGGATGGTGTGAGGTACAAAATAACAATAATAATATATAATTGCTCAAGGATTCATGAAGGTGGGAGGGTAGAGAAGGGAGGAGAGAAAAGAGGAGCTGATAACAAGGGTTCAAGTAGAAAGAAAATGTTTGGGAATGTTGACGGCAACGTATGTACAAGTGTGCTTAATACAATTGAATGATGGATTGTTATAAAATTTGTAAGCTCCCCTCCACAATAAATTGATTAATTAAAAAAAAGAATCCCATACAAATTGTTCATAATGTCTCTGTATTGATCTCAAAACAACCAATAAAATGTCAGTTACAAAATAAAAATACAGAAAGTCAGCAGCAATATGCACCAGTTCACAGGCTCAAATAGATTCTCTTCCTCTGGTCAGGTTCTGGTCAACTCAATGTGGGCTGTCTCACTTAGCCTCACCAGGGCATCCATTGGTGTCTTTCTTTTAGACCATGTTCCCATCGCAAATTCTCAACAAGGCTAACCTTCTCATGCTAGGTCATGAATTTCAGACCAGTCAACCCAGTCTCATCTTCTCTATTTCCTGTGAACCAAGTCTATGGGTATCAATGGCCAAACTCAATCCGTCTCTTTATTATTGCACTTCTCCTACTTCTACTCAAAGAGTAGGTCCAGGTGATCACCTAGCAAGCATTTCAGCCTGTCACAGGCTCCCTTTAACATTCAGTCCCAGAGAGGAGTTATCTTCATGATTCCATATTCTAACTGCTGACACAGACCAATAGTTCAAGATTTTCAAAAAGACAAAGTTTCTCCTTCTTCAATCAGTAAATCTGCCCTATAGACAGATCACTACTGGGTGTGACTAATTTCTTCAGAGACATCTTTCTAGGTGTGGCCTAAACCCATCTAAGGACAGGGTGGGGCCAATCTCTTCAGAGATGTCTTTGAAGGTGTGTCCTAAACCCATCTAGAGGTCAAATTCCTGGCTTGAAGCAAGTGAATTTACAAACTCTCTATTTTCATACTGCCCAATAGGACATATCTATACTGTAATTTCTATACATCCTTATAGCCACATAATAGCATAAGAAATCAGTATAAACAAGATAAAATCAGGTACTAAACAATTCTTAAACAATCAAGTTCAATCCATTTTTAGCTTATCTAAATCCTTGTCCAAACTATTCTATTTACACAAAAACATAGAAGTTGGTCTCTGAAGGCATCAAAACAGATCCATGTGTTCTGTCAGCCATCTTGACCTTCTTCAACCATTGTCCTTGACCAATGAGACATTTAAATGGCAATTTTTACCCGAGTTCAAAATATACATTAACGATATTCATTTTTGCCATTTTTATAGGAGTAACCAAAGACAGCATTCAAAAAAAATAATCAAAGCTTTAACTTCCCATATTGTTTCCAGAAAACAATTCAGTAAACTGCAAGGACATATCTGACTTCTGACCAGTCAAACAAGAAACACTGTCATACTCAGAAGTCAAACAAACATCTATTCTCCATCTTTATGATTTGTTTCTCCAGTACCCCACTCCTGGTACCAAAATGTGTTAGTCCAGGTAGACTAGAGAAGCATGCATATGGATAAAAGGGAAAGGTTTATATACAAGAGGAATGGAATGATGAGAAAACATCCCAACCCAGTCCAGTCCAAGGTCACAAGTCCGATATTAGCCCACATGTCTGATACCAGTCTCTAAAGTCTCCTTTCAACTCAAGAAGCACGTGCAGTAGAAGCATCCCTGTGCTGGCAGGGATCTCCCCATGGCTCCTCTTTTCCAGGGCTCAGGGTCCATCAGTCGTATCCATTGGTGGTAGAAGTATCTCAGCACTGGCAGGGGTCTCTCTGTGGCTTCTCCAGCCCCAGAGGTCTGGAGGGCAAGCCCACGTGGCTTTTCCTCCAGCACCTCCAGTTCTTTGCATGCTGCAATTTTGTCTTGTTGGTAGAGAGTCTTCCAACAACTTGGGGTATGGTCTCTCATCTCCATGAGGGAAATATTGCGAGACTTCCCAGAATTCTCAGCAAAAGCCATGTGCACACAGAGGTCTCATTGGCTATCTCCAGATTGACAGACTAGACTCCACCCCTACAGTCTCAATCATGAAATTGACGCATGAGTACATGACTGCCACAGTAGGCAACGGACGGTGTGAGATACAAAATAACAACAATAAATACAATAATACAATATACAAAATAATAACAATAATAAATAACTGCTCAAGGATTCACGAGGGTGAGATGGTAGAGGAGAGAGGGGAGAAAAGAGGCGTTGGCAACAAGGGCTCAAGCAGAAAGAAAATGTTTGGAAATGTACAAGTTTGCTTAACACAATTGAATGATGGATCGTTATAAAATTTGTAAGAGCCCCCCCAAATAAATTAATTTAAAAAAGAACCCCATACAAATTGTTCATAATGTCTCTGTATTGATCTCAAAACGACTGAAAAAATGTCAGTTACAAAATAAAAATACATCTAATATGACAGCAAAACAATAAAAACAAAACGTTTATACACTTAAAGAATAATCTCTTAGCAGATGTTGTGTTTTCGCCCCAAATCTAGATGAAGATGAGCTTGATCTAATAGACAATACATTTCTTATGCAAATTTGAAGGTCCTCCTGCGTCATCCCTACATCCCAGCGCTGCCTGCTCGCCTCACTCTTCATCGATGTTCTCAGCCCTGCCTTCCGCATCTTCTTCCCCAGCATCCGTTTTCTGCCGCACGCTATCCCAGTCCATCAGACGTCATTGGTCCCCCAATCTATTTCCTCTCAAGGAGAACCGCCCACTTACAGACTCTTGTAAACACTTCTTACCTTGGTCATTCTGCTGGTGCGGCCCCACGAATCCTGAACTGCATCCATTCACCCCACTCTTTATTCTCAAGAGTCTTCAGCAGGGGTTGGCCATGAGACCTCACAGCGGAAGCTCGCAGGTGAGGCCACCAGAGGTGACTGCCATATGGGCACCAGTTGAGCTAATATAACTTTAAACTTTTTTTGTCCTCGTGAGCCATTGTTTTGAGAATTACTAAAGCCCTTCTAGAAGAAGTTGCCCTGCCTGGTGCAATAACACTTAGTGGTCTATACTGCCCAAACACCACCAGCCACCTATCTCATTATATTTCAGGAAACACCACACTGGTGAGCAGTTTGGGGTGGGGCCTGGGGACTCTCTTGAACCTCACAATCAGCTTTCATTTCATCCCGTTCACACGTGATACATGGGCAAGCTTCAGTAAACTCAAGGTTCCAATTGGGGACTCAAAAGTGATGACCTAAATTAGTAGGAACAAATGTACAACTTCAATGATCTATTTTCCCCTTGTCAGGGGATGGCTGTCTGACTGCTTGATGACAGCATAACCTTTACTAGAAAAATATGATGACTGAGGCCAAAATTCATTCAGGCGAATACCACAGACAAGTACAGTATGCCACACGATGGCCCGGTTTTTCACAAATGTTCGCCATTTTTGCACTCGATGTGTGTGTGCATATCATTTATCTGGTCATACTATTTTCAAAAATTACTCTAATGTCATAGAAGCATACATTTTTCATATTGTTAAAGTGGCAAATTTTTTGTCCCACCTTATTCACTGGGGACCCCCGGGGTGCATGCCTAAAGCCATGGCTAGTCTTGATCTCTCTCTCTCTCTCTCTCTCTCTCTCTCGCTCTCTCTCTCTCTCTCTCTCTCTCTCATCTATCTATCTATCTATTATGTTTTTCTCTGTACACAAATCTACAAAAATGACGTTTATAAATTAGACTCAGTAAGAGACAATGGTGACTAACAGGCAGGCAGTGTGCACAGCATGGTTATGATGCATAAAGCGATGACTTGCATCCCCAGTGGGACAAAGCAAGGACGGTGAAAGATTTTACCTGACATTGTCGAGCCACAGTTGGTCCTGGGTAACTGAAACAGTGGACAGTGAGACTGAGGATAAATGGGTACTGTTGTACCATGGTAGAGTGTGGAAAATACGAATATTACTCTGAAGACTAAGAGGCCCGTGAACCAAGCCATGGCATTTTCGATCACCTCAGATGCATCTGAAAGTTAGACATAGTATAAGAAGACTGAAGAAGAATCCATGTGTGATGGTGAAGGTTTATTGTACCAACCTGGCCAATGAACACATGTGGGATTAATTGAAGAGCAGAGAGATCAATGGCTCGGCAAACCTCCCCGTCTTCTCTCTTGTTCTCTGATGGTCAGACCAGTATGCAGCTGCCTTAGCTAGTTCTCTGCCTTAGCAGGCCAGGCTCACTTCCCGCATGATATCTCTGAGAAGAAGCCACATGGTCGTACCCTGATGCAGCCCTGGGTGCTAGAGGAGCCCCAGGGAGATGCCTGCCAGCTCTGAGATGCTTACACCGCTCACTGATTCAGCTTTCCTCCTGAATTTGGCATCTGTGTGTGTGTGTTGTGAGTTAGAGGAGGACCTTATAGATTGATGTCGGACATATGAGCTAATGTCATGTTTACAGGCTTGGACAGCACTGGGTTGGGATGATTTCTTAATGTGCACTTACCTGTTGTATAAAACTCTCTAATAAAATGTGAGTGTCTATGAGTTCTGTTTCTCTAGGCTACCCAGACTAACTCACCATGTTTGAACTCTGGTACTGGGAAGACTATGGGAAGTACCATGGAGACCAGAAAGAACCAACGAGTCCGTCTTGAAAGAAGTACAGCCAGAATGGTCCTTAGAAGCAAGGAGGGCGAGACTTCAGCTCATGTGCAAGGGACATGTGATTGGGGGGGGGACATGTTTGGTCTAGTAGAAGGGCAGAGGAGATGGACTGACAGTGTCGCAATGATGGACAGTGGTGGCAACACCGGGACAATTGTGAAGATGACGCAGGACCAGGTGTCATACACAGGTTGCCCTTGACAGAATCTAACAGCAGCATGGTATATGTGTCTTTCAGTCACACACACACACATAGACACACAAAAGTTGAAGTGCAGCTCACTGCCAAGCATTCGAGCAGCTCTGCTACTGGTAGCTCTGAAAAGCAATCCCCCAAAGTCAGAGAGCCAAGAAACCATCTCTCTTCTAGTAAAAACCACAGTTACAATCATAACTTAACCTCCCCCCTGCTCTTCCCACCATGCCCCACATTGCCTGACGGGCTGATGGTGAATGGAAACCGGAACTGTTGAATCATTGTGTGGTAACTGTCAGAGACTACAGCCTTTGAACCAATGGGGTAACCAAAAACGACAAGAGCGAGTATTCTAAGTTTTGTGGTTTCATTTGACTTGCAAAATTCACTTAGCCAAGGGGAATGTACGGTTGCTAATTGGCAACGTCTACAAGGGCAGGAAGACTTATTGAGACAGAAAGGGTTGTGGAGAAAGGATTCCCTCCACCAAAGAGAACTCAATAGGAATGCTAGATAATAGAGGGCATCTAATTCACAGCCCTGTATCAGCAACCCTCCATAGAAGTGCTGTGAGAGGAGGGGCGCTCCCTCCCTCTCTCTCCCCTCCCTCCCTTCTTCTCTTCTTACTCTTTTCTGAAGTCCCTGCGCCATGTTCAGGGCTGAGAACTCAAGATGGTAGGCAGGCAGGTGCCTATCAAGTCAGGCAGGTGCCTATCCTCAAAGAGCTTGAAGTCTAATGGAGAAGCCAGAGCAGCGGGAGGAAGGTCCCCATACAGTGTAGCCCAAAGAGCAATTGCACATCCTGTCATTAAACCTACAAGTGGCCAGGGCCCTCACGATCTACTGTGGGGTGGCCTAAGGGTTTTCAGGAGCAGAAATACTTTAGTCTAGTTATGTGCAGCAGACCTGCAGAAGCAGGCAGGAGGCAGAGGAGAAAGGGACAAAGGGCTCTTCAGAGAATGTTGAGAAGTGGGGGTTTGTGGGCAGAAGGAGGAAGTCCCTAGGAGGAGAGAAATGGGAAAGGGGAATTAAAGTGAAAAAAAAGGAGGAAACAGACAGGAAGGATTTGGCTAAGCATAACGAAGGAAGGAGCCCTGACAGCGTGGTGCTTACACATTGGGTCCCCACCACAAGGTCAGCAGTTCAAAACCACCAGTGGCTCCAAGGAGAAAAGAGGGCTTCTCTTCCTATAAAGAGTTACAGTCTCAGAGACTCAGGGGGACAGTTCTGCCCTATCCCATGGAGGTGCTATGAGTTGGCCTCCCTCCATGGCAGTGAGAATGAAGAAGTCAAGGATAGGGAGATGTATGGCCTCCTATGATAAATTGAGAGCGATTATGAGAGAATTTCTTTAACCAATAAAGGTATGCTGTGGCAGATACTGCTGGTGGTTCTTCCTCCATTCTTCCCCTGCCAGGATGCCAAAATTGCTCCATCTACGCAGCCCCAAGATGGGCTCTGGCTTGATCCAGCCACCACAGTGTGGCGGTCAAGTATTTGTGATGTCAATTTCACGATGGGGATGTAGGGGTGGAGTCTAGTCTGTTAATCTGGAGATAGCCAATGAGTAGCCAATGAGGGCATGGCTTTTTCCTGAGAATTCTGGGAAGTCTCATGACATTTCCCAATTGGAGATAAGAGACCATTTTTTTTCCCAGTTGTTGGGAGTCGCTCAACTGACATGATGGCAGCGTCCGAGGAGCTAGAGGAGTCAGAGGAGAAGCCACACGGCCTTACCCAGATGGATCCAGACCTCTGAAGCTGGAGAAGCAACGTGGAGACCGCTGCCAGCGCTGAGTTGCTTCTATCACCACTGGATGCTGTTGATGGATCTTGAGCCCTGGAAGCGAGGAGCCAGGGGGAGACCCCTGCCAGTGCCAGGGTACTTCGACTACACGTGCTTCGTGAGTCAAAAGGAGACTTTATAGACTGGTATCAGACATATGGGCTAACATTGGATTTATGACCTTGGACTGGACTGGGTTGGGATACTTTCTCAATGTTCCACTCCTCTTGTATATAAACCTTTCCCTTATATCCACATGTGTGTCTATGAATTTGTTTCTCTAGTCTATCCGGACTAACACATGCAGTGATTGCAATTGGCTTATTCCAGAAGGTATGATGCTCGACACAAAAGGGATCCTTTTGGGGGCCTATTCAGAAGGAGATGCTGCAAGTAGAGATTCTGTTAAGTCCTGACAATCTTCCAAGATGATAGTTATGGAACCCTGCTGATTGCAGTTACATTCTGAATCACCTGGAGCCACGCTGAATAGGAATTGGCATGATGGCAACAGGTTTGGTTTTAGGACTTGATGAGGAATGGGAGTGTAGCATCAACAGTTGAGTGTCCTGGAGGTTCTACAAATATAACCAAGGACCTTGAGTGACTCCTGAAGGTCTGCTCTGTCCAAGGGAGCATCATGTCTCCAGACCTGCAATCTTCCTTAGTTCCAGGAGTCATGTGAGTGTGGTATATAGTTGGTCACCCAAAAGATACCTTTGGTGGAAAAGTACTATACACAAATCCTACGGGTGTGGATAGTGAAAACCCATTCTCTTCAACAATAAATAAATAAATTCAACAGTGAGGTGCAGTGTCAAATGAGGAAACAAAAGACAGTATGACTATTTCACAACTTTCATGACTTATCAAAGTCATTGTTGTTCAAAGTTCATTGTTGTCATTAAGGACAGTTAAGTCAGTTCAAACTCAAAGCAATCCTATGTACAACAATGTAACGTGGCCAGTCCTGCACTCTCCTCATGATTGTTGCTAAGTCTGAGACCATTGTGGCAGCCGTTTGGCCAAACCATCTCATTGAGAATTTCCTCTTTTTCATTGATCTTCCACTTTTCCTAACATGATCTCTTTCTCCCGAGACTGGTTCCACCTGATGGCATGTCCAAAGTACGTGAGATGAAGTCTCACTTCTAAGGAGCATTATGGTTGTACTTCTTCAAAAACAGATTTGCTCATTATTTCTGGCAAGTCATGAGACGTTCGATATCTTTCACTAAAACCAGAACTAAAAGGCATCACTTATTCTCCAGTCTGTCATCATTGCTGCTCATGTAGAGAGTGAAGATATCTTAGTCCTCAAAATGACATCTTTGGTCTTTCACACTTTAAGGAGGTCTTTACTCAAGAACTCCCTCAACACAAGAACGCTTTGTTCTATTAACCCTGTGATGCTCACCTTCTCAACATGATCACTGAAGACAAAGAGGGTGCATAAGCAAATGTGATGAAGAGAATTGATGATGTCTGGCTATCAAAAGATAAAGCACCTAGGGTCTTAAAGGCTTGAAGATAAATAAGTGACCATCTAACTGAGAAGGAACAAAGCCCACATGGAAGAAGCATACCAGCCTGTGTGATGACAAGGTGTTGAAAGGATCAGGTATCGGGCAACAAAGAGCAAAAAAGTCCTATCAATATAAATGAGGGGGAGTGGAGAGTGGAGACTCAAAGCCCATCTGTAGACAACTGGATACCCCCTTACAGAAGGATCGCAGGGAAGGGACAAGCCAGTCAGGGTGTAGTATAGCACAGATGAAACATATAACTTTCCTCTAGTTCTTTAATGCTTCTTCTATACCCCATCCCCTTCATCCCTCCTCACCACCACCACTATCATGATTCCAATTCTACCTTACAAATCTGACTAGACCAGAGCATGTACACTGGTACAAATAAGAACTGGAAACACAGGGAAGCTCAAAACAACCCTATGGACAACAATGAAACATGGCCAGTCCTGTACTTTCCTCACAGGGAACTCAGGACAGGTAGACCCCTCAGGACCAAAATTGAGAGTATCCATAGCAGGAGGGTAAGGGGATTGACAGTGGGGTGAAGAGAGGGGGAACCAATCACAATGATCTACCTATAATCCCTTCCCAGGAGGAGGGACAACAGAAAAGTAGATGAAGGGAGACATTGGTCAGGCATGAAGAAAATAATAATTTATAAATTATTTAAGGGTTCATGAGGGACAAAGGGTTGATACCAAGGGCTCAAGTAGAAAGAAAATGTTTTGAAAATGATGATGGCAACAGATGTACAAATGTGCTTCACAGATTGTGGATTGTGATAAGAGTTGTAGGAGCCCACAATAAAATGATTTTTTAAAATTTAATGAAAAATAGAGATCTTTTGCACCAATAAAAAAAATTTCAAATATGACAGAGGGAAAATTTAGCAGAGCCTAAAATTCTAACACTGAGTTTGTAGATTATGGAGGGGGGGGGGGTGTCCCAAAACCCATCTGTAGAGTAGCTAGTCAGATTAAGGCGATGACAGATCCTCTCTAGCCAGAGGCAAGAGTCTGGAGCAGCTTGACCATGAGGTAGGGATCGCTGTCATCATAATGATACTGGATGGAACTGGATACTGAGTCAGTTGTCCTCCCTCTTGATGCAACCTGAATTTCTTCTAAGTGCAAGTATTTCTTGTTGGCTTCATGCCAAAAGCTTCTTCCCTGGCCTCTTATATCTTCACGGTGGTCTTTTCTTTTTTATCTTTGTATTATTATTAGGTTATCCTTATCACTTTATTTTTCTTCCATATTCTACTGTTTCTGTTGGGTTTTCCAGTTTGTGAAGCACAGAGGAGTAGATGCAGAAAGATAAAGACTGACACAAGGATTTATAGTGGGGGGAAGAGGGAGTTAGGGGGCAGAGGGGGCAAGCAATGCCTGTGGGCAGGGGAGGGAGCACTATAGCTGATGGTGATTACACAACTCATTTAAAATATGATTCAATCATGAGGGGTGGTGGAGAAAGTGGATTAAAATTGATTGTGGCAATGATGGTACAACTCTTCTGGGTATGATTGAACTATTGAATTGTGTGGATTAAGTGCCAATAGAAACTGTTTAAAAAAATAAGTCTTTGGCAAATGATTTATCCAATTCAATACATGGCTTGATTTCTTGACTACTGTATCTGTGGATGTTAATTGTGGATCCAAGTAAAACTGAATTAGTAAACCTTAATCTGCAATGATCAAATCTTGCATATACCACCCCTGGCCCTCCCCTTGTTACATTTTGACCAGAGGTATTCCCATGTTGAACTTTAATATTTCCATCTTTGATACCAATCAACCAGTTACTGCCACACCATCCCCACTTCAGGGCAAGTCACATGTCTCAGAGGAGACCCATTCTCCAGGGAGTTTGCAATGGCTGATTTCTCAGAGTTGACTGCTGCCTTTTCATTCCTTTGCTTTGTATTTAACATCAAAAGCTACACGAACAAGAACTTAGAAACTCCTTGCTTTTCCCTAGATCTTATAAGTTTCAGAGTACAGTCTGAATTGCTTTGGGTTTGGGGGGTTTTGTTTTGTTTTGCTTTGTTTTGTTTTTTGGCTTCTAAGCTTAGTGGAAAAACATTTTCCTTCTCTGACACATTTTCTTTTTCTTTTTTTTTTTTTTTTAGGCATCACTGCCTTCAGGTGGTGGCAATAGGAGGCCCAGCCTTTGCTCCGTGGAGCTGGAATTGAACCTCCAACCCAGTGGACTACAGTCCCTCGCACAACCACTACGCCACCGGGGCTCAGCCTCTGACACATTTTCACCTTACATCTTCAGCTTCTGCAGGTTTTACTGTGTATAGTTTTTCATTAATGCCTAATGGGCGCATTGTTGTTTACGCTGATTTATAAAAAAGACAGTCAGATTAAATGGGATTTTTATGACTGAGATAAAAAATGCTTAAAAGTGTTGTGGGCTCAAGGTCAAGATTCACCTAGTTCTATGAACCTCCAGTCACAAAATGCATCAGCAAGCAAAACAGCACCAGGTACTGAAGTTTTTAACATGGACAAGTCTAAAAAGCTATCCTATACATGTATGCCTTCTTGTCTCAACTGCATTTTAAATTCCCTACTGTTGGCTAAATCAGGGATGCTGCCAAAAGAATGGCTACACACCCCATGGAGATGATTGGTGTTTCACAATATCATACTATCTCTTCAGTGAACCAGGGACATATATAAATCATCGCTAAATGAATGGCCTTTGAGCTGGCACCTAATCTTAGCCTTAATCTAAGAAACTTTCATTCTTAGGCTATGGCCTTACTGGATACTCATGCAGAGAGGAGGCCTACAGCCAAGTGTGGTGAGGACATCAGATGGTGCTCAGCTAGCAGAAGAAATAGCATCTGAGGTCTTAAAGATTTGTCCTAAAACAAGTAGCCCTCTAAGTGAGGTGCCAACTAAGTCATAATTGACTCTTAGACAACAAAACTTGTTAATTGTAGAAAAAATAAGACTGAGGAGGGAACGCCAAGAAATATATGAAAACCTCCTAAGGAAAATTTGCCTCTTGCCAAGTAAGGAAGGAAAAAGGAGTGAGGAGAAGAAGAAGAAAGGAAGCCAGTCAGGTGCAGCCCGTGGGAGGCAACCCAGGGAGCCTGGTGGATGGCACGAAGAATGTCTCTTGAGAACAGAAAGAGCCAGCAAGGCTTTTTCAGCTGTTTTGCCAAGAGATGTGTTCCAACCATACCTAGACATGGACCCTCCCTCCCAACAGGCAGGCATCTTTGAGAAGTCTTGTCTGCTTAGGAACAAAACTCAATAATGTTCTTGACACTTATCTTGGTTTGCATTTTGCTTTTAATCTTCACTGCAAATCTCAGGGAAGAGTCGCAAGGTTCTGGAGTCTTCCAGAATTCTCTGTCACACAGGAGGCAGAACCTAGCTGAGTCACCATCAGGCGGACCATCAGACCCTCAGCGCCGTCAGAATCTGAAGGACCCTCTAACCAGTGAGTCCAAGTCCACTTGACTTTGAGAGCGAAGAAAAGCCACTTTCTGGCAGGACTCTTGTGCTGAGGAGAGCAGGTAGGGGGCTGTGTGCACAGGGTGTTGCACAACTTCTTGTCCTTTAGGGAAAATACCTGGCTTCCTGGGCTCTTATGCCCTGTGACACCGTACATCCAGCCCACTCTCATAGGCCTCCTGAGAGCAAGACTTTGGTACCACAAAATCGACACCAGCACTACCACCCTCCACCTCCCATACCCCACCCCACACATATCTACGTTTTACTTATCAGCCAACACCCAGGACAAGAGCTGAAAGAACTGGAAAAACAAGTCAGCCTCATAGAGTTCTGCCTCTCCCCTGGGTCCCCACCACCAGATCATGAAACCCAGTCAGCCAGCCTCGGTCCCATCCCTGTTCCTTGCTCGGTCCCTTTCCTCACTGATAGCCACGCAATGCTTTTGCCAGTTTCACAATGGCCTTGACCGCTGAATTCCTAAGTCACCTGCACATCTCCTATAGCACATGTGACCGACAGCAGGCCAAAGCACCAGTAATTAGGGGGCACGGTCTTCTACCACGTGAAAGATGCGTGATGGTACATTGTAAGCAAGCTTTCCAACAGAGATCAGGATTTCTGATCATCTGGGGATGGATGGGGGGAGCAGTATACCAAACGTTACCAGAGGACGATCATTCGTATGGAATAAATGATAGATTCAGTCATGAGGATTGAGAAGAATGAAAAGGTGATCTGTTAGGGCAATAGGATGTTTCACATTTCCGCTCTGGGGTGCTTGGTGGTTTGGGCGGTTTCATCGCCAGCATTTACCGAATGGTTCTTCAACAGCACCCCCTTCTCATTTACCCTTGACAACCCCCCTAACAGCATAGCTGGGGCCTTCGCCCTACCAATACGTGACAGCAAAACAACCTGGGGCAATCCCTCAAGGGTGATCGGACAGGTGGCCCTGCTGCAACTCCGCCTCCCTCGCCAAGCCCTGCTTCACCAGCCTCTTTTTTTCCTGCAAGGGGTGGACAATTCGCCAGGCAGCCCCTCCCCCCGGCGCACACCAGTCATGATGGATTCTGTTCCCCGTCCTCAGCTGCAAGTGCAACTACTCCAAGTGCAAAGGTAACATGAGGCCATAGCCAAAAAACTCAACTCAGAAGAGCAAGGAAGCTGAGGGCAGGACATGTATGTAAAGAGAGGCAGCGGAGGTCCCCAAGCCTTTCTGCACACACGCACACACACACACACATCTTTGAGCATGTAAAAATATATCTATTCCCCTGCCCTGATTTACTGGGAGAATGATGAGGCTTTCTACTTCCATAAAGAAGTTGGCCTTGAAGACCCACAGGTCAGTCTACCCTGGCCTACAGAGTCCCTTGAGGTCAGCATTGGCCTGGTGGCAGCGAGAATCACTCTGGTCCACCAGGAACTTGGCTTTGACTAGGGAACTCTTTGACTCCAGGCATCCCCTTCCTTCTCACTACAGCGAGTGCTCAGAAACTCAAACTAAACCAAACTGCTCCATACCACTGAGTCAAGTCCAACTTGGCGATCCTCTAAAACAGAGTAGAACTGTCCCTTCTGAGTTTCCAAGACGATACATCGCTAGGCGGGTACAGAACCTCGCATGTCTCCTGTGCAGTGGCAGGTGGTTTCCACCTGCTGACCTTGGGGCTTGCAACCTCCACAAGAAAAGCCACTATATGCCACCGGGGCTCAGTGAGAAATAAACCAAGCAGGCCTAGATAATCATTGCAGGCTTGCTGATCCTAACAATTGCTGCCTTAGTAAAGGGAAGTGTGGTGTAACTGTGGCACCCTGGACCGGCTTAAAAGAACCTGGAATCAGAAGACACAGCGCTGTGTTTAGCGCTTGTCTGTTCCCTCGTGGCCTTGTCACCCAGCCCCTTTGCCCAGGGTTCGAGCTGCGCCTCCTCCTCTGACCACGTCTCAGGGTCATCTGTCGTGGCACCGAAGGAGATGGCACCCACTTTACAACCTGGCTCGTTCAGCCGCCCTCTCTGCACACCGACATTCTGAAAGGGGCTCTTGAAGCAGCATCCCTTAAGTACCTGCCCCTGGCCCTGGCCCAGGCACCCCCCGAGCATGACTGTCCATCCCGGGGCCAGGAAAACGTGCTCTTTTCAGATGACCCAGCACTGGCCGCTGCTGTCCCGCCCGCGCTCCCGGGTGCCCGCAGCCACCGCCCAGGCAGATACTTGGCAGGCCACACACCGGCCCGACGACAGACCAGGGCGAGCCTCTGCCCGCGGCGAAAAGCGCCCTGCGCGGGGAGCCGCGAACTCCGCGGGGCCCCAGGTCCAAAGGGAAGCCCTCCGTCTGCGGCAGCTTGGACAGCCCACCCTCCCGGGGCAGCACGCCCGCGCCCCGGGCGCACCCCGGGGGTC
>PVJH01019586.1:26541-42547 GCA_004026705.1 Nesogale talazaci
GAGAGCCCCTCACCCCCACCCCCCATCCCGTCGGCCCAGGACTGACCTGATCTCACCTGCTGGGCACGAAGGGCAAAGATGTCTAGCCTTCCAAGCATCGGCCAAATCGACCTTAATCCTCTTGCCCTAGGATTGGGGTTCCTGCCCCCTTGGTCTTGTGAGTCACTTTCGACCCTGGAGGACCGTGGGTCCACCAGAAGGAATGGATAGAACTTTGGATAGCTTCTTTGGAGCTGCCGTCAGCAGAGGAGGAGTGGGTGCATGGAGCCAAGAACGGACGCAGTGCTCTTTCCGGCATGTGCAGAGGGCGACGCGGAATGGGGGTGGATTTGGGGAGCAAACAATGAATGCAGGGGGAGGGGCACGAGAACTAACTGTGATGATGTATATGCAGCTCTTTTTAAAAGCGATTTAACCATGGAAGTGTATGATATGTGAATATTATATCAAGAAAGAAAGAAGCCAACGAAGTGTATGATATGTGAATATTATATCAAGAAAGAAAGAAAGAAAGAAAGAAGCCAAACTTGACCGTTGGTGAAAGAAGGAATTGTTGGTTAGGGGACATTGAGTCTATGTACGGTGGTGGGATAATTTTTAAAAGGATATCAATAATGGCTGTACAGCATGCAGAGCATAATCGATGGCACTGGATCATACATAGAAGTTTGGGAATTGGAGAATGTTTTGTTGTGTGTATTTTTGCCACGATTTTAAAAAATAATTATATGAACAACAATGGGTACAAGGAAGACTTTGTTCTAGAATTCAGGGTGATGATAACTGTACAACTCTTCTTGATATGATGGGATTATTGAATTGTATGCCATGTGAATGAAGTGCTACTAAAACTGTTAAAAAGGAGAGAGAGAGAGAGAGAGAGAGAGAGATGCAGTCACCAAAACCCACAGGAGCAGTTCCACTCTGACTTACAGGGTCATTATGAGTCAGTATTAACTCGATGGCAGTGCGTTTGGTTTGATTTGGTAAGTGGGTGAGGTCAGATGGGCCTGAGCACAGGAGAATTACCTGCTCAAAACTGGGGAATTCCACCCACTTCAGTAGACCAACATCTCCCAAGATGACATGGGCCTGCCTCAGACCCCCACGAACTCAATGGCAGCTGAGCTCAAATCCCTGCTAACAGGCCATTGCAACAGAATCAAGTTATCCTAAGGGAGGGAGGCAAGAGGTGGCAGGCAAAACGAACACTAAGTCCTACTCTGCTTTTTTCACCCCTTCAGGAAGTAGGGAATGAATCACAGCATCACTGACAAAAGTTAATTCTCTCTCCACCCTCCCCCTCTCTGTCTCTCATGATGCTGTATTCTTTGTAGAATGCACAAAACTTTTCACTTCTACCTCTATGAGAGAAGGAACCATCCTGAACATACCCAGAAAACTGATGTCCAACATCATCTGTGAGTGACATTAAAGCCAGAAACCCAACCCTCAGCCCACCCCGTGGAGCTTCTGAGACTGGAAAGTTCTAGGGAAATAAACTGCCTCATCCTTCACCCTCAGAGTGTTAGGTTTCTAGAGCAGGAAATACCTTGGTTCTTTGCTTCGGCGCTGAAAGAATTCACACCGAAGCACGTTTCGTGATCCAAGGGGTTTTTTAATGAAGGACAGGACAAGTTTCAGGTGTTACTGTCTCAAAAGGGTACAAGCTGTTTTGGGAAAGAATGCCAGCCCAAAAGAAGCCATGCAGGGGTTCACAACGGGGCAGCAACAGCCATGTGGAAAAGAGCATCCACACGTACAAGACAGTGGGAGGAGACAGGGAGGGGCCCAGGAAGTCAGAAGCCCAAGAACCCTAGAGGCTCTAAGCATGTGGGCCAAGAGGCTGCGGCCCCAAGTAGGCCCGGAGTGGGTGCATGTGTGCTACATGGGGAGAGGGAGACTCTCACCCTCACCTGCCTCTGACCAGGAGCAGGGTGAGAGAGAGCACGAGCAAGAGCCAGTGAGCCCCAGCGCATGTGGGCCCAAGCAAACCTGATAGATAGCCTGAAGGGGCACGCCCAGATGCCACATGCATGCCCTTTCTCCCACCTGCCAGAAGACCCGCGCAAGGTGAGAGAGAGGAAGTCCTTCCTGCAGCCAGGATATTTCCAACCTCAGGCTGGGAAGGCGTGGTTGACAGCCTCAGTTGACCCCAATGGGATGAGTTAGGCCCACCTGTGTGGTGTCCCAAAGGTGGGTGTGTCCTGAGCCTGTTGATTTCACCTGGGGTGGGGGGGGGGGGGCTTGTGTCTGTGCATGCCCAGTTTGGGGTCTTTATAGGTGTTCAATGGTTGCCTGGTTTCTTTCCAACCTCCTCCCTGGGGGGCGTTTGCAAGCATGGCAGGGACAACCCCCTGTGCCTAAATCTAGCAACCTAACAGGAGCACCTGGTCTAGCCAACCCCCAACTTCTGGTTAGTAGCTTCACACAGCCCACTGAGCCACCAGTTGCTCATTCGTGCATAACATTAATGACTAATAAATCTGTCTCTCTGGTCACCAAATATTTGCCTCACTTGCTCTACTGATGATAAAATCCATTCTCCCTACTCAAAGGAGGCAGTCAAAGTCTCAGATAGTGACAACACACATCCAGGACCCCAATGTGAGGCATCGGGTCAGGACGCAGTTTTGTTAATCCAGAGATTAATAAACAAAAAACAAATTCACTGCCATTAGGTCCATTCTGACTCATGGCAACCCTGTATAACAGGTTAGAATTGTCCCTGTGGGTTTCTGAGACTGTAACCCTTTATGAGAATAGAAAGCCTCATCTGTCTCCCGCAGAGTAGCTGGTAGTTTTGAACTGCTGACCTTGTGCTTAGCGGCCAGACTTGATATTAAGATACCTTTCATGAAACTTGGAGCTTAAGTGAGAAATACACTTTTATTGTTATAAATCACTAAGCTTTTGCGAGATTGTTTGATACTCAAGCCCTGCCTGACCTGGAAGATATTGGAAGGATGCCGCTGCTTTCATACAAACCTAAAATGATCCACTGGCTTAGGGCCTCAGAGGGGCAGTGAGGGCACTAGTAACCAAAGCTGAACAGAAGGCTCTTCGTGTATTGAAAGCATTTGGCAAAGCTTTCATCAAGTGAACTCATTGTTTTGAATTCACAGTGGTTCTCAACCTGTGAGTCACAAACCCTTAGGGGGGGGGTCAAACGACCCTTTCACAGGAATTGCCTGATACATCCTGCATATCAGATATTTACTTTACAGTTCATAACAGTAGCAAAATTACAGTTATGAAGTAGCAACAACAATAATTTCATGGGTGGGGGTCACCACAACATGAGGAACTGTATTAGGGAGGTTGGGAGCCACTGCTCTAGAAGGAGTTACCGAATACACAATGTTAGCAGTGCCACTTGGTTACTATTGACTGTGCTTGATAAGACCTTGTTAGAAAGAACTGAGCCTAGAGGGGAACTGGCCTTTTCGCTAACAAGGGTGAGACGGACAAGTTCAGGGACCCTTAGTGTTGGAAGAGGCCATTGCTGCGGCTTTTATCAGTAAACTGTATAAATAAAACATGTTTTTACTTGGAAAATATTGAAACTCAGTTTGGGAAGGGCAAGAAAGGAAATCAAAATCCTGACTTGCACCCCTGTGAAGACCCTCTGGATGGTGTCTATCCAGCCATCTCCTCACTCTGGGGTCTAGTCAGTAAGAGTGAGCCCCTTGAAGCATCCCTGGTAGAAAGTGACTTGCCCAAGGACTCTCCCCCATGAGTGAGGGGCCAAGCTTCTCCAGTTTGCCGTCCAGGGATTGCTGCTCAGAGGGGACTGACCTGGGTGCCTGGGGCACAACCCTTACTTTCTAGGACTCCAGGTTCTGTGATACGGCCGGCACAAGTCGTTCTCTGGGGCATTTCAACATGTTCTGTAGACATTATGGAACTGTGAAATGTCAACTCTCAGGGCCCAAACAGCAGTCTCTCCCTGCCGCACCAGAGGACACCATAAGGCCCAGCCAATTGACACGACCTCTAATTGACTGGTCTAAGTACCGTGCTTAGGATTACAGAAGAGAAAAATGGGTTGATTCAGAAACCTGTCTTATGGTGCTCCCCATGCTGTCCAGCCTCCCTGGCCTGAGAACTTGGGGAGTTGCCATAAAGATAGCAATTCGATGTTCCTGCCTCATGCCTTAGCCACCCAGCCATGCTTCCAGGAGCTCTGAGGGGATGCTTCCAATTAGTCTTGAACCGTCTTACCATCATCACCACCAGACACTGGGTGACCCCACACACATCCCCTAGTGGGGCCGACAGGGTGCCCAGAAACATAGCTTTCCTTCAGACTCTCACTTTGTAAACAGGGCCCTCAAGTAGGGTTTTTATGGGGAAACTCTGGCAACTTCTACTCAGGAACTAGCCATTTCCCAGGATAGGGAAGGGACAGAATGCAAAATCAGTCACTCCTATGTCCTTAGGAATGCCTTCCCCTCCCAACACCAGGACTCCATCACATACCTGCCACACTCTCTCCACAGGATAGAGGTTTTCTTCACATGGGCTCCAGTGCAATTCCTCGAGCCATCACTGACCCTACCAGGCACACATAGCACCAAGTGGTGACACACACTCAAGCCCTTTGCCCACAGGTGGCAGACTCGAATCAGGTGCACCCACGTTGCATTAACACTGACCGCACCAATGGCTCAGGCATAGCCACTCTTGTGAGACCAGTGGAGGACTGGTAGTGTCTCGTTCCATCGTACAGAGGTTACTGTGAGTCTGAACCAACTCAGGAGCCCCTAGCAACAGGGTGGAAGAATGCTAACTTCTGAAATCATCAGTTTCACAAACCATAAGGAGATGATACTGGGTTCAGGAACTTGAAGCGCTTATTATGGATTACAGGAGCCCTGGTGGTGTAGGGGTTCCACACTGGACTGGTAGCCACAAGGCTAGCTGTTTGAAGCCACCAGCTGCTCCTCAGGAGAAAGACAAGGCTTTCTGCTTCCATAAAGATGTCCAGCCGGGCTGAGTCTGAGTGGTGTCGTGGTTGTGCACGGGGCTGTGGCCCACTGGGTTGGTGGTTCAAATCCAGCAGCAGCTCTCCAGGAGCAAGGTGGGGCCGCCTACTCCTACCACCAGAGGGCAGTGATGCTCCCCCCCAAAAAAGGATGTATAGTCACAGCAACCCACAGGGCCAATTCTACCCTGTCCTACAGGGCCACATTGAGTGTGAATGGACTTGAGGACTATCAGTGGGGTGTGGATTATACCTGAACATGAAAATCCTCACAATCGGATCATTAAACAGTGTCATGACCAAAAAAAGGAAAAATGAAGTTAACAATTATACTCTACTTGGATCGACAGTTACCACCCACGGGGCAGCAGTTTCATCGAATGGCACGTTGCATTGGGCCGATGTACTGCAAAAGACCCCTTTAATGACTGACGTGCAAAGATGTCACTTTGGAGACGAAGGTGTATTTGACAGAAGCCGTGCTTCTTTTCAATCACTTCTTGCACATAGGAAAGTCAGACAATAAAAAAAAAAATAAGACTAAAGAAGAATAGCGTACTTGAGTTGTGGTGTTAGCGAAGATTATTGACTCTATCAGGGACTACCAGAAGAATAAACAAATCCGTATTGGGAGAGGTGTTGCCAGAATGCTCCTTAGAAGAGAAGATGGTGGGGCTGAGCCCTGGTAGCGTAGTGGTTGTGCGTGGGTCTGCAGCCCACTGGGTTGGAGGTTCACATCCAGCAGCAAGGCTGGGCCTCCTACTCCCACCACCAGAGGGCAGTGATGCTCCCAAAAACCAAAAAAACAAAAGAAGAGAAGATGGTGAGATTTCATCTTACTTACGGTGGACACGTCATCAGGAGGAACCACTCCAGCGACATGGAGAACCACAGCAGGGGACTGGAACATGTCAGCAATCTGTCCGATGGCACGGGGCCACCCGCGCTCATTGTTCGGGGACGTCTAATTGGCACGTTAGGAAGTCCTGGCAGTGTCTCGGTTATGTGTTTGGCTGCGATCTGCATCGCTGGCATTTCCAACGCACCAGCGGCTCCTTCGCAGAAAGACGGGGCTTTCTACTCCCCTCTCAGAAACCCACAGGGGCTCGCTCGGAGCCAGCACTGCCTCGAGGGCAGGGAGTTAAACCAGGGCCAGTGGATCACGCCATCCAAAAGAGCGCATCTGGCGGACTTCACACTCTGCTCTTTCTGCCATGCACTCGTTTATTCTCCTGGCAACTTTCCCCAGGAGAACACAGGGATTTGTATGTGTGTGTGTGGGGGGGGGGGGGCGTGTGTAGGGGCTGGATGTGTAGGCACGCATCTGCTGTTACCTTGAGTTTCTGAAACACTGGTAAGCCAGAACTGCAAACTCACTGTCACTGAGTTGATGCAACACATCACAAGCCTGTCGGGCAGGGTAGCGGTGCCCCTTTGAGTTTCTGAGGCTGTCACTGTTTACAGGAATAGAAAGCTGTCTTCCTCCCTTGGACTGAGTCGTGGTTTTGAACTGCAGCCCTTGTGGATCACAGCCCAATTCATAACCACGATTACCACCACCATTTCCTGAATCCACTTAAGAGTGCTCCTCTCCTCCTGGGCACGGTGGGCAAAAAAATGGCCTATAATAATAATCTATGGTCCAGTTGAGCACAGGCATATAAGGCCTGCTAGCATGCCCTGTGAAGTCCAATCAGGCACATGACCAAGAGAGGAAAAACAAAGCCATTCGGGGTGATGGGAAGCCTAGAGAGTGGAGTTAAATGCCTTTCTCTTGTCCTGCAGACAAGTCAGTTCATCGAGTCTGTGCTTGAACACTAAGGACCCTTTTGTATCCTTCCATTCCTCTTCCTCCCCAGGTCCTGAAAATCCTCTACAATAGGTGATTGGGCTTTCCCAAGTCTTCAGTGGGGGACAAGAATGCATTCTCTTATTTCACTGACTACAGGTCACAGAAGATTTCAGGAGATAATGTTGAAATATTCCCTTCCCATCGGGCATGAGGCAAGGAAGAAGTCAAAGAAGGTAAAGGAGAGAAGGTCCTCAACTTGTTACATGTTTAATCCACTGAGAGTCAGACACCAATGGTCCAAACACTTGCATCAAGAAAGGGCATCAGCCCAAACTGAGCTATGCTGACCCCTCCCCAGAAGAAGGCAATACAGAGGATGGCACTGATGGTATAACCAGGGGAGAGAGGCAAGTCGGTGCAGACCACATGAAGGGATCCAAGAGGGAGAGAGTAGACCTCATGATGCCCACCAAGCCCTGGAGACAACATCCCTGCTCAGAGCAGCCAATGTATAGAGAGGTCTATGGGGCCACCATGAGGCACAATGTGCCCTCAATGACCCATAGCACTACAGGGGACAGCACGTGTGACACTGTGCAGAAAGTGTGCCCGGTCTGTCCTATGCACAGGGTGGTAAAACACAAAGGGAATGCAATTGGGCAGTAATGGAAGCATGCTCAAGAATACTGAGTAGACTTCTGACTGGGAGACGGGGCTTGGTACCTCATCAAACTTAATCAGAAAACTTACATATGGGTCTGCAGACAGACCTTGAACTATTGACTTTTTTCTGAGTTTTTAAAATTTGTTTTTCTTTCACCCTGTGTCTATATAAGATAGGCAGGATGAACAATCCCAAGGAGACTACAACAGGACTGGTGGTTCTAGTGAGGGGTGGGGGAGGGCATGGGAGAAGAGGGGATGGGAAGGGAGAGGGGGAATGGGGATCCAGCAAACTCAGGAATAAGAGAACAACAAAAGATCTGAAATTGATGGGGAATTGATGCCTGGTGGGGTTTAATCGAGTGTAATGTATCTGAGAGGAATTTCTGAGAGCTGAGTGGAGGGTGAACATGATGTTGGGCTAGGAGTAAGGTGAAAGGAAACAGAGAAAAGAAATAGAAGGCAAACGCTATTTATAATGGTATAACTATAGTCATACATGATTGTAAATATATTAATTGATAATTAAAGCAACAAAGACCAATGTACATATATTTATATGTTAAGTATTAAGATAGCAAATGGAATTTGGACCTCTACTCAAGGTCTCCCTTAGCACAAGAACACTTTGTTCTAATAAGTTCGCATTCTTTGATACTCACCTTCCCAACATGATCACTGAAGACAAAAATGTGTGCATAAACAAATATGGTGAAGAGAGCAGATGGAGCCTGGCTATCAAAAGATATAGTGTCTACAGTCTTAAAGGCTTGAAGTTAAACAAGCAGTCATCTAGCAGGGAAGCAACTAAGCCCACACAGAAAAAGCAGATCATGAGATGTTGATGGGATCAGGTATCAAAAGATAAAAAAGAAAAAACCCAACTCTATCCATGTGAACAAGGGGGCTTGGAGTGGAGACCCAAAGTGCATCTGTAGACAATTGGATATCACCCCACAGAAGGATTATAAGAAAGGGATGTTTCAACCAAGGTGCAGTACAGCATCAACAAACACACATAATTCCTCTAGTTCCTGAATGCTTCCTCCCATTCAGGACCATGACCCAGTTTTACCTAACAAATCCAGCTAGACTGGAATATACACATTGATACAGATAAGATTTCTCACTGAGCCCTGGTGGCATAGTGGTTGAGTACGGGACTGCGACCCACTGGCTTGGAGGTTCAAATCCAGTAGCAGCAAGGCTGGGTAGCTTCCACCACCACCAGAGGGCAGTGATGCAAAAAAAAAAATTTCTCTTTGTGTGGAATCCAGGACACTTCAGGAACAGTAGTGGGAGTGGTGATATCATGAGGAGAAGGAGAGGGGAAGGACGACGAGAAGGGGGAGAAAGGGGGACCCATCACAAAGCTGGATATATAGCCTGCCCCCCAAAGAGGACAAATTACAAATATGGTTGAAGAGAGGAAATGGATAGTGTAAGATACCAAATTATAGTAACAATTATAATTGGTCAAGGATTCACAAGGGTGGGATGGTGGGGAAGAGAAGAGAAAAAAGAGGAGCTTAAAACAAGGGCTTAAGTGGAAAATGTTTTAGAAATGATGATAGCAACATATGTACAAATATGTTTGATACAATTGATGTATGAAATGTTTTAAGACCAGTAAAAGCCCCAATAAAATTTTTTTTTTTTAAGGCAGGGTGTCAGAACTAGCCTTGAAAAAGTGCAGGTTCATTCTGTTTCCTGGGTTCTGAGGTTGGTCTATTCTCTGGTTGCTCACTGGACCATGTCTGGCTTTGTCAAAATCTGGGCCATGGGACACCCTGGTAAGGGCAGATGGAATTCTGGGGTGGGTACCTCGGGGATCCCCTAGTGAACAGAATCACAAAGCCTGACAACAGTGTGATACAATTAGTCCATCAGAGCAGGTCGTCCTGGGTATTGCATGATTGGATTACAAACAGCACACTTATAAAGATTCAGAGAAATACATGTGCTATGAGAATGTAAAAGAAAATCCACGAAGTGTAGAGGGGATGAAATTCCAATTTGTTTTTATAGTCATATGAGCTATACCCCCAAATTCCAGGTCTTTGGTTGGAAATGTCTGACATGGGTTTACACATGGAAATGAATATTTTGGTCTTATAGGACTAGATGAGTGACCAGAGGTGTTTGCTAGGGGATTATTTGAAAGTGAAATTGGACCACATGTACAAGAGGGTATCATGAAAGCCTGAATACTGGGATTAAGGATTACCTGTGTGAGGATGATCATGTTCCAATTTTTAAGTAATGAGCAGCTTTCAACTTCAAACCAATGAAGGAAAATTCATTTTTTTACTGCTATTTTCATTGTTAAAACAATTTTAAAGCCATAGTTTTGCCGAGTTTTGAGGCAGCTATCATGGAATCAACTTGATGGCTCTGGGTTTGCTTTCTTGTTTTTACAGGAAGGAGAAGCGGTTGTTTTATTTTTTATATAGTGGAAATTTAGACCAGAAAGTTTATTTTATCTCCAACTTTTAAAAAATGATTTAATTCCAGACACTGTTATTTCAGACAGGGATAGAGGATTAGACATGATAAGAATTGCTATTTTTTAGATAGGAGAATAGGACATTGCTAAGCCGGTTCTATGTTCTGGAGTCTGAACTCTTAGAGACTTGTATGTCATGTAATTGTGTGATGACTTGGGATGTGTGGTGAGACAGATGAGAGAGATGGGCCGCTGTGGACTAATCAATGACTGTGCAATTGATTGCTCTTGGGCTTGTAGTGACGTGAACATCACTCCTGGAAATCTTGCATTCTTTACACTTTCCTAGTCCATTTGCGTCTGTAGCCAGAAGTCACCTTTAATTCCAAATCCAACCTCCATGTGTTTTCCTGCGTCCACTGCAGGAAACAGAGATCCTGCAGATTCTACAGAAGAACTTTGAAGGACCTTCCTCTTTGAGTTTCACCCTGATGTAGTTCTAAATACTTACACCCTATTTGACACTGGTTTCTCTCAGAGGGAAAACAAAACGAAACAAAAAAACTTCCTTCAGCATTTCTTGGAAGGTAGGTCTGCTAGTAATGGAGTCTCTGTTTTTGTTCACCAGAGAAGTCTTTATTTTGCCTTCATTTTTGAGCTATCTTTGCTAGATATAAAACACATGATTTACAGTTTGGGGGGCTCATTTTCTCGCACCACATTGACTTTATTGTTCCATTTGCCTTCTGGTTTCCATCGTTTCTGTAAATTAGCTAGCTATCTTTCAGAGTTTCCTCATATGAATATTTTTCTCTTGCTGCTTTCAAGATTTTCTCTGGCTTTTCTTTTCACATTGGACTATGATTTGTCTGGACATGGGACACTTGCATTTATCCTGCTGTGAATTTGCTTCTTGGATTTGCATCTTGGATGAGTAGACTAGTGCTGTCCATCCACATTGAAATTTTTCTCTTCCATTATTTCTCCATATATTACGTGTGTCCCTTTCTCTTTCTCCTTTCTTTTAGATACTCACATTATATTGGCATAACTAATAGTGCCCCGCATTTCTCTGAGATCTTGTTTCTTTTTCTTCATTCTTTTGTTTCTGTTCATCAGTTTGCACAATCTCTTCATGTGCCCTTAAAGTTACTGATTTCTTCTCGACATGGGTATTTCTGGTAAGGGGGTCTGCTAGTGATGAATTCTCAGTTTTTGTTCACCTGAAATGTCTTTAGGTTGCCTTCATTTCTGAGATATCTTTGCTTGATATTGATACAACATTTACAGTGTGATGACATGGGATGGAGGGCAATTTTTCTTTCAGCAAGTTGAATATGGTGTCTACCAACTCAAATGGATTATTGAGCATCTCTAGTGAAATTTTCATTTCTGTCATTTTATTCTTCAACACCAGAATATTTACTTGGCTTTTTGCTCCCTCAGTTTCTCTCTTTATTCTTACTCTTTATGTAATGTGTCATTATAATCATGCCATTAATTCTTTACAGGTGATTCTTTTAATGCCTTAAACAAATTTATGATAGTTGCTTGGACATTTTCATGTGCAAAGTCCATCCTCCCTGCCCTTTCAATGGTTTGCTATTGCTTATTTTGTTATGTGTTTTGTTTGTGTCTTCTCTGTTGCTTTTAGAGTCCACAGAGTCAGTTCCAACAGATGGCAGCCCTATGAACAGGCAAGGAAAATGTATCCAGTCCTGCACCATTTTCATCATCAGTGCTGTTTGATAGAGTACTGATGTTTTGATGTCTCATAAGTTTTGCATCGAAAACTGGTCATTTTCCATAGCAGTGTAGTAATTCTAGACACTGACCTGCCCCCTAACACCGTTTGTTGTTTGTTTAGTCGGTTACTCATTTGTTTAACAGTGATCTGACGACGCTCCTTCTTTGAAGTCTGTATCCCCTGCCATTCCTCATTTTTATTTTGGTTTCGTAGTAGTGGCCCTGGGAGCTCCATAAACCACTTACTTGGTAAAAGGCTGTGCATAAGCCTTTTGAGCCAGTTTAGATTTTCATGCTTTATTTTTGGTTGTGTGTGTAACTTGGAGACAGTTTTTAAAAATCAGAACATGTGCACTTTTTACCGTGTTCATACAATCACTCCTTAGAAGACACATGCACAGTCTTTCAGACCTACAAAGATGAGTGGCTTTATTTTGAAGTAACTTCTTAGGGGTTGCTCTGAGTCAGAATAACTATGACTCTGTCAGTGCTTGATCAGGGCTTATGCTTAGCCTCCTTGAGCCACTAAGGCATCTGTCTTTTGCTAATAGAATATGGTTGGGTTTTTTTTTCCCTAGTCCTATAGAATGTTTTGCTTGGGGATGTTTTCAAGTTTGCCAAATTGCTTCTGCATAGATGTAGTCCAGTGTGTATACACAGTATTCTAGCTCCCCGGGGGAGTAAGTGTGATCACAAGAGGGCATTTCTTTGCTGTAGCTCTCTCCATTCAATCTTTGTCTGGTTTGCCATTCCACTTATTGCTAGATAGTACCACAGAGCCTCTTCACTGCTGGACACCAGATCTTCATGCTTCCAGCAATGCTCTTAGGCATAAACTTCTCCAGGCTTTGCTCCAAATAAAGTCGATTGCCCCAAACAAAGTTATAGAGTTATCATTACAGCCCATCTCTCTCCCCGAGTAGAACCTCCATGCCAATGCTCTGAAGTTGGAGGTGAGGATCGTGGTCTACTTCGGTACCAGGTGTGGTACTCGCTCATTACAAATGATCACTGGGGTGGGGTAGTCTTTAGTCTTCTAGGCCTGACCATAGGGCATGGAAACTCTGCCCCCCCCCCCCAAATGAGCTGAGACGAGATTATCAGAATTGCTATTCTTGCCAATTATAACTGTATATTGTCCTGGCTTTGTGGGTGGAAACTGGTTAGGAAAGGAACCCTCAGACCTCTACACTAACCCTGCCCAGAATGGCATTTTTGCAGTGTGGGGCCGGGGAGGCAGAAGAGAGATGTAGTTATGCTGAAACTCTTCTGATGAAGTCAGAGGCCCAGACTGAAAATGAGGAGCAAAGGGAGACGCCCACCTTCTTGGCCACAGCTACCCAAAATAGACCCTTCATAAATGGAGTTTGCAACAGGGAGGAATCAAATGTGCCCGTGTTTACCAAAATGTAATAGATTCCCTCAAATGATTTGTTGTGTGCCCTTGGAAAGTTTCCCATAGGCTTTGTATGTATGACTATTTGCATATATACCTAGACCTACCTCGAATATCGATATCTATCTATCTTATCTCTATTTTCCCTAGTAAAATAGTGTTTCTTGGGAACGGAGGCTGGATGGGGAAAATCTAAGGCCATGCTTCTGGCTTATTTCTCTAAACTGAGCTTGGTTTCTTCTGCCTATGCTTTATAAATGTCTTTATCATGCAGAAGAATATACATATATATAATACAAAGTATTACAAGTTACATTACTATATTAGCAAAGTATCACAAGTTATATCACTATATTAGCTCATTACATTGTGGTTAACATTTTATGGTTGACAAAGTGCTTCCTCAATGTGTTAGACCTGGTGGACTAGAGAAACAGATCCAGAGACACTCATATGTGTATAAGAAAGAGAGTTATGGACAAAAGCGATTGTATGTTGATAAAACATTCCAGCTCCGTTCAGATCAAGTCCATAAATATGTTAGTCCCTAGGTCCGATACCAATCTATAAATCCCTTTCAGACTCACACAACATGTGCAATTATGCTGATTGCAGGAAAATCACAGGCCAGGGGGTAGAAAGTCTTGTGGACCCATTGGCAGTGGAAGCATCTGAACTCTGACAGGGGTCTCCACGTGGTTCCTCTATCTTTAGGGCTCTGGTTCCATCAGCATAGCTCTATGTGTCTTGCCAACAGGATGACAAGGCAGAGAGAGTGTGTATCCCACCTCCAGGGAGGAAGATGGGAGTTCCCAGAATCCTCAGGAGAAGGCTATGCCCACACAGAGGCCTCATGGGCTATGGCCTGTTTGGCAGGCGGGACTCCACCCCTTTGCAGGTTGATGGGAGATTATGTAATAGCCATAGACCACGCCTTGTCAACTTGACACTCTTTTTTTAGTATATGTGCCACCAAAGCAAGCACAGTCAACTTTACACTCTTATGCAACTCTATACCCATATATAATTTTTAAACAAAACAATAATAAAATCATATCTGTACCTAATAGGATAAAATTAAACTACATGTAATTCAATATGTACCACCGCCATTTACACATAATAGTCTATAAGGGGACAAAACAAAAATATTCTATGCCTATAATTGCAGTTAAATGAACACCTACACCATAATTCTATGAAGATATTCCCCCACTTATAAAAGCCAGCCATTTCATGTCTTTACCGGCCCAATTTGGGGTTTTGAATTTCTATACTCTTACATCAGCCCAGTGCTCTGAGGAGACAATCATATTCTTTGATGTGAAGAATCTTCATTCCACTTGGAACCTTGTGAAGTCTGTATCCAGTAGCAAAGTCAAATCAAGACAGGCATCCATAAAGTCAACAGCAGCAGGCACCCGTTCACAGGCTCAACATCCTTTTCTTTATCTGCTCAGGTTCTGGTCAACTCAATGTGGACTGCCTCACTTAGCCTCAATAGGGTGCTCATTGGCTGTCTGGACTTTAGACCGTGAACCCCATCACAAATTCTCAACAAACCTAGCCTACCTTGTGCCAGGTCATGAACTTCACATCAGTCAACCTGCTCTCATCTCCTCTAGTTCTGGTAAACCAAGTCCACAGGTGTCAGTGGCCAGACTCAACCGGTCTTTTTATTAATGCATTTCTCTCACTTCCACTCACCAAGTGAATCCAGTTGGTCACCTAGCAAGCATCTCAGCTTGCCCACGGCTTCCTTTAACTGTCCAGCAGAGTTTTCCAAGGTTTCGACTTTTTCCAGCCTCAAGCATATACTACTAGCTCAAAATTCAAAATGCCAAAGAGTTTCTTCACATTTCAATCTGTCAACAGGCCCAGAGACAAGTCTCTTCACCTTCAAATGTCCTCAGCACTGGCAACACTGGGTGTGGCTTATCCTTTTAGAGTCTTCTTTGTAGGTGTATCCTAACCCATTTAGATTCCAATTTAATGGCTGAAGGCAAGTAGCCTTACAAATTCTCTACTTTTAATTCCCAATAATAATTCTATCAATCATTATATCAATAACAATTGACAGAAGAAAACACTCTAACCTAGTACAGTCCAATCCTAAACTCAATTCTTAAAACAGTCAAGTTCGTAAAAGCTAAAAAAAAATAAAGTTAAGTTTCAATCCTTATCTATCTCATCTCAATCCTTATCGAAATTATTCCATTGATATAAAATATCACCTTAGGCCTCGGCTACATTGCCTCAAGCCAGGGCCAGGCCCCTGTCAGCCATTTGACCTCTGTCAGTCATTTTTCACTAAGCAGTTCTGAGATATTGAAGAGGCGATTTCATCCCTTAAGCTCAAAATATACACAAATCACACTCATTTTCACCATTTCACACAGGAATAACCCAAAACAACAACCAAACAAAAATAATCAAAACTTTAACTTCTTTCCAAAAAACAACCCATTAAACTGTATGGCCATAGCTGACCTCTGACTAGCCAAAGAAGAAAAACTATCATGAAGCAGGGATCAAACAAGCACCCGCTTTCCATCTTCATGATTTGTTTCTCCAGTACCCCATTCCTGGTACCATAATGTGTTAGTTTGGGTAGACTAGAGAAACAAATTCATATACACTCATATATGTGTGAGAAAGAGCTGTATAAAAAAGAGCAACTGTATATTGAGAAAGCATCCTAGCCCAGTCCAGACCAAGTATATATGTCAATATTAGCCCATTCGCTTGATACTAGTCTATACATTTCTCTTCAGACTCATGCAATATATGCAATGATTCTGAATGAAGGAAGACCAAGTACCAGTGGGTGGAAAGTCCTGTGCATCGGGCGGGGGGGGGGGGGCGTGTAGAAGCATCTCAGTGCTGGTGTGGGTTTCCAAGTAGACCCTCCAGCTCCACCAGGGCTCTGACTCCATCAGTGTAGCTCCATATGCCTTGTCAACAGGAATATCTCAC
>PVJH01019587.1:0-42432 GCA_004026705.1 Nesogale talazaci
AGGGACAACATCCCACCCCCTATTTCTATACAACATAATTGCTTCCAGGCTTAATGAGCCCTGGTGGTGAAGTGGTTGTGTATTGTGCTGCTAACTACAAGGTCAAGGGTTTGAAACCACCAGTTCCTTTGTGAGAGAAAGACAAGACTTTTTGTTCCTTTAACTAGTTACATCTTGGAGCAGTCCTAACCTGTCCTTTGTGGGAGCTATGAGTTGCAATGGATGTGAACACTGTGATTTTTTTAAGAAGGCTTAAGGCTCCACCACTGCTTAGTAAGAATTTCTTTGGAATCCTATAGGAGACTAACAAAGCTCCTCATGCTCTTTAGCAGGACCGTTCTGCTTTCCAAAACTTCTAAATTCATCCCCGAAAACTGCTAAAGAGGTCAGTATCCCAACAGGCCGCTACAGCTAGAACCAGTTATGTTCCCAGCCAGCCAGTTGGTGGTCACTCAAAGTGACCCCGTAGAATGGGATAGAACAGTCTCTATGGGTTCTGAGACCAAGCCTTTGCAAAAGTGAAAAACTCCATCTTTCTCCCACGAAGTGGCCGGTGGTTTCTAGTGGCCAACTTTGTGGTTAGCAGCCCATCACGTCACCACTATGCCACCAGTACTTCAAGAAGAATCACTGATTCTTCCTTTAAAAGACCTTATAGTACAGAGACAATACTTGATATTGTCATATCACCATATCATATTACTGTACCTGCTATTCCCTCCTTAAATCCTAGGTCACCTCTCATCATGCTCCTATTGCTCTCTAAATCCCTTAATCTGACTTAATGTCCTATATCCCTCTCTCAAACCTTCTATGACACCATCTTGGACACCTGGCATATTCCTAGCAAAAGCCGCCCACTCTTTATCTTTGTTGGACCTCTGCTTCTATTTTTCACTCTAATTGAAACGAACCTGTCACTTAAATACTGTGAATTTATCCAGCACTCTCTGTGGGAGCTGATTGCTTTTTCTCCTGTATTTCATAGAAGATGTGCTCTCTAGATAGTGAACAAGTGTCCTTCTGTTGCATTCTTTGAGAGGAAGAGGAGGCTTTCTATTCCCCTAAAGAGTTAGTTTCAGGAACCCAGGGGGAGTCCTACCCTCTCCTATGAGTTGGAAATGACTCAGTGGCAGTGCCTTTTGAGTTTTGTTCTATCCTATGGCTGATTTCAGATTATTTTCATTTCCTTTTCTCTAATTAATTACCACCAGCTTCTTGGAAGCACATGCTTCAAATATAGACTATTAGCACTTTTTTTTCCTGCTGGTTGCTGTTGTCCACTGTCTTCCTGATCATCTTCCCTTTCATTCATGGAAGATGTGTTGCCACAGCATGGCCTTCTTTGCCCTACCACTCTTCTTTTCACCATCTCTCTGAGAGGACCTCAATGTCTATGCAAATACTCCAACCATCCAGACTCTCAAATCCCTGATCTCTTTGTCTCCTCTCTATATCTCCACCCGGCTTTTGTCACGAGATATGTCCTAGATCTTCTAAATATCCATTATAAGCACTTTCTATTTCCAAATAAACACTTCTTGGAAGGGGTACCGATCACAACTACTGCCACATAACCACACACTCCCGTCAGGGGGAAAATAACAACAGAAACCAGAGTGTAAGGGAGACAGTGGTTGGTATGAGATATGAAAATAGTAACCATCTATCATTTATCAAGGGGCCACGAAGGTGGGGGGAGAAGAGGAGCTGATCTCAAGGGCTCAATAGAAAGTAAGTATCCAGAAAATAATGATGGTAATATATATATATATATATATATATATATATATACTAATATGCTAATATGTACTAATATATCTGATACAATTGATGTATGGATTGTAACAAGAGTTATAAGACTCCCCAATAAAATGTCTTAAAAACAAAAAACAAATAAGCACTTCTTTTAGTGCTCTACCTTTAGCCCTTATTTGTTTCCACAGAGACCTCTGATCCATCAATCCTACCATATTCATTATCCATAATCCGTCTGTGTCCTTCTCTCTCCACCCAATTTGGATTCCATGATCCATTCCCTAATCCACCCCCTAGTGTATACATCTCTTGTCCATCTCTCTTTGTAATCATGTTTGGCAGACAAACACTGAATGCCTGTGAACCCTATGTGTATATCTGAGCAGCTAAATATGCCTGGAAAAAAAAGATGCCATGAAGTCAAATGACCTCATTCATTAGATTTCTTTAAAACCACTATTCCCAAGTCAGCCTAAACAGTGTCTACTAGAATTCATTCCATACATGAAGACCATTTCATGAATAGTCTAAGATGAAGTCTTGCTATCTCTGCCTCTGATCGTACTCCTTCCAAGATGGACTTGTTTATCCATTTTGGCAGTTCGTGGTACCATCAATATGTATTTTTTACAACACCACAATTCAAACCCTTTGGTTCTTCTTCAGTCTGACTAATGCAATGTCCAACTTCCATATGCATATGAAGGGATTGAAAGTACCATGACTTAGGTCAGGCACGCCTTAGTCATCAAAGTAACAGCCATGCTTTCAACACTTCATGGAGGACCTGTGCAGCAGATTTACCCAATAAAATGTGTCTTTTCATCTCTTGACTGCTACTTCCATGAGCATTGACCGTGGGTTCAAGCAGGATGAAATCCTGGACAGCTTTAAACATTCTTCACTTATTATGATGCTCCCTGTTGGTCTAACTGCGAATATTTTGTTTTCCTTTACATTGAGTTGTTATCCATGCTGAAGGCTCCCATTCTTGATCTTCATCAGGAAGTGCTTCAAGTCCTCTTCACTGTCAGCAAGCAAGGTGGTGTCATAAGCATACTGAAAGCTGTTAGCAAACCTTCCCACAATCCTGATGCTATATTCTTTGTTTTATAATTGAACTTCTTGTTATTTGTTTAACATACAAATTGAATAAATATGAAAGGGAATAACCCTGATGGACACCTTTTCTGATTTTATCCATGCCACCGGTTCCCAGCCTCTCTAATGCTGCCACCCTTTAATATAGTTACTCATATTGTGGTTAACTACCAAATCATAAAATTATTTTCATTGCTACTTCATAACTGTAATTTTTCTACTGTTATGAATCAGGTGACCGATGTGAAAGGGTCACTCAACCCCCAAAGAGGTCATAACCATCCATACCGTATTCCCTTGTTGTGTTCACACACTGCCTTTGGATCCATGTACAATTCCTCATGAGCACAATAAAGTCTTCTGGAGTTTCCATTCTCCTCGATAATCCATAGTTTATTATGGCCCACACTGTCAAATAGGTCAGCATAGATAATGAAATACAAGTAAACATCTTCCTGGTGTTCTCTCTTTCAGCCAACATGTTTCTGACATCAGAAGTGATAAATAACACTTCTTCCATATCCTCTTCTGAATCTAGTCTAAACTTCTCATAACCCTTTTTAAATGTCCTGCTGCAAACTTTGTTGGATGGTCTTCAACAAAGTTTTCCTTTTGTTGCATGTGATATCAATGATGCTGTTCAATCTGGGCAATGCTTCCTTTTGTTATACATATTGTCACACTGAATGAAAACCAACTCAACAGCATCTGTCAACAACCTTTGGAATAATAGTTTTATGAGTGTAGGAACATCGAGTTTGGTTCTGTTTTACTAGTTGGCAAGTAAGACGTGATCAATAGATGCTAGTAAATGAGTGTCAGTTTGGGTAATATTGACCTCATTCCTACCTCCAGGAATGATCCATGACAGATTTAAGCAAATCATGCTTTTTATTACCTTGGCGATTGTGTTAGGGTTCTCTAGAGTAAAAATACCCCATAGGGCACTAATAATTGTATATATATTTATATCAATAGAAATATATCAAACATAAGAAATAAGCAACTCATTTATAAAGCAGAACAAATGACTCGGTGCAACTCATTTGTGTGAGACAGCTAGTAAGTGCACTGGCAGTCCTTTAAGTCTTAAGGGCAGCTGAGCAGTCCTCTCTAGAGCACTTCAGCCTATCCAGCCACTAGCAGCAAACAGTAAGGCAGGTCACCAACAGTCTGCCAGATGACAGTGTCCAATAGTTCCCAGCTCAATTGAGGATGTATATTCCAGTATCGTGTTGAAGCAGGACTTGAAGTAACCTCAACTCACAGCAACACAGTCCACGGATTAGTTGTTGCATGGATAGTGTAACTTGCAAATCAAGGCACAGGACAAACCAGGCAGCCGACTGCTCTGAAGATCCAAGAACAAGAGAGAGAATGGCCAGAGTGGCTGAGCCATTTATATCTCCTCCCTTCAATAATCTCACATGTGTTCATTGGCCATGTTGACCCAACAAACCTACCTATCACAGTGATAGTGATTGCTAGGATAAATAAACCATTATGGGACTGGGGCAATCAGGATGTAATTTTTGAGTTTCTAGGGGATCCAATACTTAAAATTTTGTCTGTAAACAAGATCAACTTGGATGGAAGCAGAGTGGAGAGACAGAGAGCCAGAGGCCAAATATGATGAGATTCTGTAAGATCCTAGATCAATCAAGGTGTTATATGAACCAATAAGTTACATTTTCTGCCTAACTTTGCTTGTGTTGCATTGTCTTCTCATACCAGAGAATCCTGACTAGCTCAAGTTGTAACTGAAAAGATGTGAATAGATGTCACCACATGAACAGAACAGATTATATGAGAACCTCATGCTGTGGTGGTTAGGAGTCATCATTGATTCTGATCCACAGTGACCCTGTTAGGCACAACTTAATGAGGCAGTCCATGGTTTGCGCTAATCTTGCAATTGCCCCTATGTCTGAGTCCACTCACTGACGGCCTTCATGTTTTTCACATCCCCTCCACTTTACCAAGAATGTTATCTTTCTCCAGGGACTGATCTCTCCTGACAACATGCCCAAAATACGTAAGATGAAGTCTTGTTATCCTCACCTCTAAGGAGCACTCTGGCCTTACTTCTTCCAGTATAGATCTGTTTGTTCTTTTCGCAGTCGATGGTACTTTCAATACCATCATTCAAATACAATGAGAGCATCATAGAACCAGGAATAACCACATTCAAGCTTGTTTGTCTGATTGAATGGGATAAAACAAAAACCAAGCAAATAGAAAGGTGAAGCAATAGCCTGCACGATCAGATCTCAGAAACCAAATGAACAAAATATTTCAAAGAGAAAGAGTTTAGCGGTGTTGAGCATATACCCAAAGTGTACACCAGAAGCAATCTGGCCCAATTATCAGCATTTCTGATTCCGCATGTCAGGGAGGGCTCTAAAGTTTCTCACAAGTACCTATGTGTGGCTTGTGTTGGTGGTGTGCTGCAGATTCTGGAACTGCTGTAGAGATTTTGATTAAGGTCAGATTTGCAAAGGTTTTATTTTATTGGAAAATGTGGACAATGAGAACAGCACGGCTGCTGTGCTAAGTGGGAGAAACTTCTGGAGTTAAGAAGTGATTGTGGATGGAAGTGGACACCGGGAGGACAGATTATTCCTCCAAGAATAATAATAAGAAAGAGGCAGTCAACTGGAGGGAATTTCAAGGAAAGCATTTTTTATTGAAATACTGGAGAGATAAAGGCATACATTTTTTTGTGAGGACAAAGAAGCCTTGAGGAGCCGAAGAGGCAGGAGAGATTTCCTCAGTGTGCCAGTGTGCGGAGTTGGACGTTTGGAGGGGGCCAATGGACACTGGTGAGCTCTGCAGATGGAGACACCATGCCAGAGAGCCCAAAGATGGAAACAAGGGGGCAGCGACGGATGTGAAGAAGTTTGCAGATGGAGAGATTCATTTTTTGCATTGTTCAGTTTTTCCCCATAGCCGAGAAAACAGGAACACAAGGATGTTTAGAGCTTAAGGAAGAGGTCGAGGGGTTTAAAGGAGGAGGGGGATGTCTGAAATAAATGTGGAGAATAAGAGAATTCACCATGGATAAGCACAGGTTTTATTCAGAGCACCAAGGGCCAGCCGAGGTTGGAGTCTGTGACTACAGACTGGCGGGACGTCTCCCCAGCAGAGCTTGGCAGCCCTGGTTTAGGAGCTAAGTAGGCAGACTCTGGAACTTATCCAGCATAGAAGTGATGTTCCTTTTTGTTCTCCGAAGAACAGTGATACCCCCATTAATGAGTGCTCCGGGAATAAAAGCGCTTTACTATGAAAACAGCAGTCTGAAAAAGAAAACATGTCCATAAATCATGAGAGTAGAACATTTGTTGTCTTACAATGAAGTTGCTTGGTACGCTCTTTCTTTTTGTTTTAGATCAGATCAACATGTGACATTTCAGAAGATGATCTTATGCCCCAGGTCCCCTTGACCCACTTGTAGGGCCCCATTTCTCCTGCTTTCTTCAAATCTCACCGTTTAACAAACCCAGGAAGAATAGGAAAATCAACCTGGTTGCTTCTCATATGGTGCTTAACTCAGTATCAAGATATTTTATTGTAATTAATTAATTGATTTTTAGTATCCATGTATTTTTAATGCTTTCTCTCACTTTTTGGATGATTGAAGATTTTGCTCCCTTCAAAGAAGTTCAGGGGTCAATGTAAGGGGAAGTAGTGTAGGTGGGAGAGCTAACGTCTCTAGTGGCCTGCATGGTACTTAGGAGCTAGTATGGTGCCTGACACATAGATGAACAATTAAATGAATGATTACTTAACCTGATTATGAGCTGGGATAGGGGTGGGAAGGATCTTTATTGTTGTTGTGAGGAGGGGGAACAGATATTGTTGCTAGAATACAAATTATTAAAACCCTTGTGGAGGGCACCTTGAGGTTGGATTTCCTCAGAAGCAGAACCTGAGACAAATGTTTGAGTGCAACTAGCTTACTTTGGAGGCACTCCTCATAGCATCAGAAATGGAATGGAGAGTGAGAGCAGGAAAGGAAAGAAGTTGATAAAAAGTGTATTGATTGAATGAGAGGGCTACCATAATGGATGGTGGAGCCTTAATTCCACTAAGCACTTCTTGGATATTGGACAGAATTGTACCTCACCAAAGTGTGAAAGGGTTCAGGTATTTCTATACGAAGTCCTATTTGTCTTTGTCTGCGGATGACTGGCAATATCTATTTCCAGCATGTCTGGCCTACCCTGTGATACATGTCTTCAGTTTGGGCAATCAGTCAGCCTGAGTGGTGCAAACAGAAGAACTTATGGAACAAAACATCAAGAACAGAGCTATAGGGCCTATTGGGCTGTATTTTTCAAAGTTTTCAATGTTCATACCCTTCCGTGTAGTAATTCCATTTCTGAAGATTTAGTTGATACTCACACAGGATAATCCTTGAAGAATTATTTATAATCGGAGAATATTAGGCACAGTATCAATTTTACAGTAGTACAGGACTCATACATTATGGTGTATTAATAAATCAGAACCCTATGTGGCTCTTACAGAAACAAAGAGATCTCTATGTGCTGGTAAGGAGTTCTAGTAGGATAGCAGATTAAGGGTTGGGCTGTTAACCACACGACTAGCTTTGAACCCACTTCCTGCTCCTCAGGAGACAGAGAAAGCTGTCTGCTCCCACCAGGATTTACAGTCTTGGAAATCCTCAGGAGCACACCTGCTCTGTCCTATAGAGTCATGATTAGTGGGAATCAAATTTATGGCAGTGCTTGTATTGCTAAATGAAATCACATGGAAAGATATTTTGTATATAGGAGGGTCTTCAAAAAGTTTATGGAACAATCTCTTACCTTTTAACTTCATTTTTCCATGAACTTTTTGAAATTACCTCGCCTGTCATTAATATCTAAAAAGTAGGATCCATAATCATCTGAATAGCAGTTTGTAATTATTCTGCTATTATATAAATATTTGCATAAAATTAATGAATTTGTGTGTATATATATATATATATATATATATATATATATATATATGCATGATGACAGCTACCTAGCCAACTAATGAGGAGAGATCAGTATTTTTACTTCTTCCAGCAGAGGTGATCCGACAGAATGTGCAAGTTATAGAAAAAATAGCATTGATGTTACACATAAGTAACATTTTGCTGAAGATCATTCCATGATGGTTGCAGCAGTACATTGACAGGAAGCTGCCAAAAATTCAGGTCAGACTTAGAAGAGGACATGGAACAAGGAATGCCATTGCTGAAGTCTTGTCAACAGCAGAGGATACTAGAAAGATTACTTGTTTATATTTACTATGCAAAGGACTTTGACTTTGTGGCTATAACAAACTATGGATAGCTTTGAGAAGGATGGGAATTCCAGAACACTTCACAGCACTCATGTAGAACCTGTACATGAATCAAGAGGCAATTGTGTGAATATAACAAGGGAATGCTCCAGGGTATAAAGAAAGGTGTGTGTCAGGCTTGTATCTGCATGCTTAGGATATGAAGCTGAGCTATATGAAGAAGAATGTGGCACCGGGATTGGAGGAAGATTTATTAAACATGTTTGATACACAGATGATACCACCTTGCTTGTATTACAACTCAAACTAAAATCCTTTGGTAAAGAAAACCAAAATTCTTACAATTGGATCAATAGGTGAAATTGTGATGGAGATGAGAGAGAATGGAAATGGAGAAAAGACTGAAGTTATCAAGGATTTCATCTTTTTTTTTAAAAGAGCTTTATTTATTTTTTATGGCGTCACTGCCTTGGTGGGAGTAGGAAGCCCAGCCTTGCTCCTGGAGAGCTGCTGCTGGATTTGAACCGTCAACCCTCTGGGCTGCAGTCCTGCACACAACCACTACACTACCGGGGCTCAGCCAAAGGAGTTCATCTTGTTTGAAGCCATAGTCAATGCCCATGGGAGCAGCTGTCAAGAGATCATATCTGCTGCAAAAAGTCCCTTTAGAGTTTTGAAGAGCAGCGTGCTTACTTTGAAGGTTAAGATGCACCTGATCGAAGCCATGGTGATTTTAATTACCTCATATATGTGTGAAAGTTGGACGTTGAATCAGAAAGGTTGAAGAAGAGGTACATTTAAATTATGGCCCCGATGAAGAATATTGAAAGTACCATGGACTGTCAAAAAGGACTAAAACATCTGTCTTGGAAGAAGCATACCAGAATGCTCCTTAGAAGCAAGCATAGTAAGATTCTGTCTCACATATGTTGGACATGTTATTGAGTCCCTGGAAAAAGATACCATGCTGGTAAAGCAGAGGGTCAGCAAAAAGGAGGAAGGTCCTTAACAGGATGAACTGATGCACAGGCTTCAGTGATGGTCTGGAACTTAGCAACGATTCTGAGGCTGGTTCTCGACAGGGCAGGGTTTTGTTCTGCTGTGTATAGGTTAGCTATGAATGGGGACTGACTTGATGGGACCTAACAACCACAACCACCACCACAACAACACGTGTGTGTTTCCATAGGTGAATATCGTGTTTGAAAACTGGGACTGAGTAAAGAAGTAAAGAGAGGTAGAAGAACATTTCCTTTAAATTAAAAATGCCATCACGATAATTTGTTGTAATATCTACCTCGAAAGCATTTTCATGGATAACCTATTTTAGAAAATGAAGAATTTAAATGAACTACTGTGGTTAAGTGTATATACGTGGGTAGATCATAGTTTATTACATCACTGCCAATGAGTTGGTCTCGACTCCTAGAGACCTTTTAGGACAAAGTCCCTGTGGGTTTCTGAGACTGTAACTCAAATTTCTCTTCTGGAGCAACTGGGGATTTCAAACTGCTGGAACCTGGCAATTAGCAACCTAATGCATAACCCACATGTGTGACTTCTCCTTCTCTCCATCATCTACCTTCTAATCACAAGGGTGCTAAACCATTATGGGGTTTTCTGGAGCTCTTAGATGCCCTGATGGTGGGATTATGCTTTTCCAACTCATTCAGGAAAGTAACTTTTTCCAGGTCTCCCCCACCCCCAACCCCGCTTTCACATTTTTCCACAGGTTTCTGCTTTTCTGTGACCCAAAGCAATAGTGACTGACAAAGGTTTTTGAGACAAATGCAAACAACTAATACGTTCTGGCCCATGCTGGACGAGATGTTCTTGATAATGTGTTGCCAACAGAAATGTTCTCATCCTGCAAAGAAGCCTCTGAAGTGGTCACGACACTCCCAGGCAGGGGAGTCACTCCTTGGGGGTGCCCTGGATGTCTGAATATTTGGCTGGGCAGCAGCACATCACAGAAGTGTCTCACAAGCACGGATCTTCCATATTGAGGAACTGGCATTTGTTTGGGAGTGCTGGTAATAGAGGAACTAATTTGCCCGTATGAAACTCATCAACTGTTTCTGGGTGTTCTGCTTTCTCTGTCTTTCTGTGAAAAAGAAGATTCAGCAGCCACTTGCCCAATTTCATCAGGGAGGGCGGCAACATTTAGCTTAGACTACCCACATTGACTAGTGTCGGTTTTGATGGAGGGATAGGGCAACCTACAGATTCCAATCCCTCTATGTTGGACCTCCTGAATAATAATAATAAAAGACAATGTCTCCTTTAAAGGATCTTGGCAGTGCTCTAAATGCTCTCATTCTCTTTAGTCTTGCCACTTTTAGTATCATCTTCAAAACCATCTCTCTCAATTTGATTGGGGATTGTGGCTATAACCCTGATGTTCCCTTTCTTGAAATCCTTCAGAAGAACCCTTGTTTCCTGTGATAATGAAATAATCCAAATACTGGGGCACTCAGAGCTCTTCACGATATGGCTTCTGTCAATGTTACCAACTGATCTCTTACCATTTCCCATATTGTTGTATTTTCAGCAGTGCTTATAGGTCCCTATAAGCTCAGGTTCTGCATTCCAAACTCAGCGATATCTTCCCTGATCCTCTGGGATCCCATCTTCACACTAAAACCCTTCCCTATCATAGCATTTATTGCACTGCATTGTCATTGTTTGTTTCCCCATCTAGCTCCATTGTTATACAGTAACTCTCTCTAGACAGAATTTGTCTTCTATTGTTGCGTTCTTAACATGCAGTATGCACCAAAGAAAGTTGTTTTTGTAGATTAACTTCCCACCACTTATTTCCATCAAGAGCCTCTGCTTGAATCCTCCAGTTCTCCACTTTGCTACACATCTCATTCCATTCTGATTACTTTAACTGTGTGAAGAATATTGTTACAAATTGCACTCCTCAAGAAGAAAACTTGGAAATGAAGTTTTATGCCCTGGAAGTTTGGAGGGGCAGTCTCTTAGGCTCAATACTTGTGGGGGAAGTGAAAGAAGCAGAGTAGGCAAAGAGAGCAATGGGGTGGTGGTTCAGCTTACAACAAGACCTTAGCTGACCTCACAGAGACCTCTGAAGCTAGGAAAGCAATTCAGATGTGTCCCAAGATAGGGATAAGGAAGCCATAAATTTGTAACCCTGCATCCACCAGTCTTTAGCTAATAGGCTGTTCTTGGAAGGGAATCATGGCCTTGGGCAAGATGGGAGAGTTATTAATGGGCAACATCCCCAAGACCGCAGAGAATAAGACTCTCCGTCTTCATGGGGCTCTGGGAGTGCAGCACTGGATCCACCACAGGTAGAGACTCTGGAAGCAGAATGTCTGTGTTCAAGCGTAAGCTCCAGATGTTCTGGCTCTCTTGCTATGTCAAAAACAACTAGAAAACTTTGGGATAAAAAATAACAATCGTTTATTTATTTGATAAGTCTTCACTTGTGCCAGGGTCTGTGATATGAGTCGGGATCAGTGGGGAGCCTGTTTATGAATGGAGCATTTTCTTCTAATATGGCTCACCTTCATGTCAGCAATTATTTAGTGTTTGTGCTATGTTCTTTTTTGGGGGGTGCTATGTTCTCCATGGACCTGTCCACAGGGTATTTTGGGTTTTTTCACAGATATTAAGAATGAGTCTTTTCTGACCTGGTCTTAGAAATCTCATGCCATTGTTTTGTTCAAAGCCATACACTTACCTAGATTCAAGTGGGGAAAACATAGAGTTTCTATTTTGATCAAGGAGACTCAAGTCACATTGCAAGAAGAATATGTAGGTTGAGAGTTATTGCTACATTAGTTTTGAAAGAGAAAATCTTTTACAATCTGCCTTCTGACCACAACAATTCACATCCCTTCTTTATGCAAAGCATGCCCATCTGATGTCCCCAAGCCCCAAGTCTCAAATGATTATGGCATTAGGTATAGTTACTTAAATACCATTTTGAAAACCTGTAATTGAAAAGATACTGAAACGTCTTCTTCACAAACAATATCTAATGATTGGATGTGTGCAGAATAACTTTTACATACACTTCTATTAAAGGGGGGACTGAGGATTGTGCAACTTTTAAGGTTCTATAATAATTCTGAAATGAATTTAGGCACATTTTGTGTGTTTCTTGAGTAAGGTTCATCCTACTGCTTGAGAAGGGTTCTCAGGTTTAGTTCTCTGACCCTTATTTCTTCCTTTTCCATAAGGGTCAGCACGTGTTTACAACTGAGTCATTTTCTCCATTCATATTCCAGTTCAAATACTTAGTTTACGTTTGTGTTGTCTGTGCTTTTTTGATACAAATTTCCAGAAATACACCAGAACACTTCTCTTTAAAACTTTGTGGACTTTCTACAAAATATATTGGTGATTGTCTATTAGACAAAAGTCATACCTGCAGACTGACCTAGCATCCTACCTTTGGTCTTTTATAGGCTTCTGAAGAATGTTATCCTTAAGAAAAGGATTAGAACCCTGTTAATTAATGGAGAGGATCTGTGAGATATACCCATTGAATCCTTAGATGACCTTTTGTCTGTCTGGAGGGTCTCTGAGATACCATCTCTAATAATTCTTAACAGAGAGATTTATAATCACATTCAGGATTTGATCTTTGTCTTAGAGTCATTTATAATTTGTGAATGAGAAACATTTATTTCCAAGCACAGCAAGTCCTGGGTCATTTGTTTGCAGCAATTTTCTCTCTGGCTCCTTTGTTTCCTCTCACCTTTTCATACAGACAGTGAGAAGGAAAGTAGCCCTTTTATAGTCTACTTGGAGATCCCCTTAGTGAAACCATCAAGATCATTGTGCATTTTTCCTATTTGCCATATTATCTTAGTTGGTTTAATTGCGACATTTGTTGCTGCTATAAAGCAGGTGATGGTAAGGAATAACAAAGGTATCATGGACTGCCAAATGATCAAACAAATCTGTCTTGGAAGAAGATCAAGAAGGTGTTTTAGAACAAGGATGGCAAGACTTCATCTTACACACTTTGGATATGTTGTCAGGAGAGATCAGACTCTGGAGAAGGGTTTCATGGTCAGTAAAGTAGAGGGATAGCAAAAAGCAAGAAGACCCTCAACAAGAAGGATTATCCCAGTGGCAGCCACAGTAGGCTCAAGCATAGGAACCATGGTGAGGAGAGTATAGACAGGATGGGCAGGGTTTCCTGGTGTTGTGCATAGAGGTCAGAACAGACTCATAGCCCCTGACAACAACATAGTGGAGAACCCTTCCCTAGAGCTTCCGATAATATCTTCACGTTCTGCTTTGAGAGAACTCTTGGGGCTCTTCAGGTTATCACTACCAACCCCTTGCCAGCACTTTGGATGTCTTCACACTGGTGGATCCCCCAAACATTGCCACAGTTCACTTCTTTTCTTGTTTTGTTTTAATGGCAACATTCTGCCCTTGGTACCAAATTTTAATTCAGTTATTCATTGCTTCCTGATACTAGCTGCCATTGAGTTGATCTGACTTAAGTTGATATCAGAGTACAACTGTGTTTCGGAGAACATCCAATGACAGATTTTGAAGTAGAGTGCCAGAATGCTCTTCTCAGATAGCACTGGATGAATCTGAGCCATTGACCTTCAGATTAGCAAGTGAGCATTTGCACCACCCAGGGGCTCTGAAGTTTATGACACCATGCCAAAATAATGGCGTAAGATGAAAGCAATCATTAATTTGGCTCATGCAACTTCTACCAATCCAGGGCTCAAGGAGCGCATCTTACCTCTGTTCCACTCAGCTAGGGTAGCTGATTTACAGATGTAGGGTCTATTTCCAAAATGACTCATTCACATGACTGGCATCCGGTTCTGATGGTAAATTCCTCTTTGTGCAGTGGCTTACAGGATTGTGGATATAGTACAAGACCAAGCGATATTCCAAGAGAACCAAGTGAAATGGTTATCATCTTTTATGACAGCCTTGAAAGTCTTGTAGTGTCACTTCTTTGGGCATCGGGGAATGAGGTAAGGGAAGACATATGCATGCCATCTCTTGATGAGAAAAGTGTGCCACAATCTAATTGTAAGGAGCGCATATGCTATGGAAGGTAGCTTCTGTTTGGGCCATATTTGAATGGTAAAAACTACCATAGACATAACTACCATAACTTCTCTCTGCTTAGTATCTTTTAGGAGTTGAATGTCTGGGAGGAGATACACAATTGCGGGTGTTTTGACAAGCACAGTGGAGAGAATATACCTTTTCCATTCTTTTTAAAAAATACCTTACACATCATAAAATACAGCCTAAGGTAAAATTCATCCTATTGTTCATTTTTGTTAATAAAGATTTTTTTTGATACACGGTCAACAACAATTCATATATATATTGTCTCTGTCTGTTTGCACATTTGAACCACAGAGTTACGTAGTTGGAACTATATTTACTACTTGGTCCTTCACAGAAAACGTTCACTAATCCCTGTTTTACAAACCACTCATAGTGTATTAACAAAAGAATATCCTTAATATGGCCTTCTTGAGTTGCCAGTCAGGGTACAGTAGAGCAGCACTGAAACAAACAACTTTCTTCTAGTTCTTTAATACTTCCCCCTCTCCTATAGTGTGTTCAGTTATGCCTTAGAAATCCAGCTAGGGCAGAGCATGTACATGGATACAGATAAGAGCTGGAAACACAGGGAATCCAGGACAGATAAACCCTTCAGGACCAATATTGAGAGTAGCCATACTAGAAGGGTAAGGGGAAATTGTGGGGAGAAAGGGAAGACTATTCACAATGATCTACATGTAAACAGACAACAGAAAAGTGGGTGAAGATAAACATCAGTTATTTAAGTCATGGAAAAATAACAATTTTGAAATAATCAGTGATTCAGCAGGGAGGTATGGTGGGGGAAAATGAGAAGCTGATAGCAAGGGCTCAAATAGAAAGAAAATGTTTTGAAAATGATGAGGGAAAAAATGTACAAATGTGCTTGCCCCAATGAATAGATGTATGGATTATGATAAGAGTTGTATGAACCCCCAATAAAATAATTTTTAAACAGGTGACCTTCTTGAGTGCATTCTATTCTATGGCAGAGGAAATTGAGACTTCCTGAAAGTTATTTAACAACATATAGTTAAAGATAGAGTAAGGACACATATGCTCTATATCTGGCTCTCGATCAAGTCAATTCCTATTCAGCAACCCTATGTAGATGAACATATAACTTTTTTATTCTCCCATGGATGGACTGGTGAGTTTTAACTGCTAATCTTGTGATTAATGGCTCAATCCCTAAACGGGACCACCATCCCACCACTGCCATCAAATCTATTCTGACTCTTAGATCCTCTATGTGGTTTCTGAGATTTTGTAAATCTCCTCAGGAGTAAATAGCCTCATGTTTTTTCATTAGAGTGCCTGGTGGGGTTTGAACCACCAGCCTAATAGTTACCAGTTCAGTGCTTACCCAACTGTGCCACCAGAACAAAGTACCATGTGAGCTCCTTGTAGACTGACGGTTTTTGGGTCTCCAGTCACTTGGTACTTTATCTAAAGTAGTCTCATCCAGTTTTGGGAACTGTTGTTCTCTACACACTAGGATCTGGAGCTTCAACTCGTGTTTAGCTGGGTAATGAATAGTATTATTGTTAGAATCACATTTTATCATATTTATATGCATTTTATCAGGCAGATCAGTGACAGCTTGTGAGGAATTTACATAGACACCATAAGGAAGGAGATCATGAAGGTTGTGCCAAACCCTAAGGGCCTTAATGAATTGACCAAGAGGAAGGCAAATCTGCCCCTCTTTGACTTTTGTTTTGCAAATCAACATTTTCTGAAACATGGATAGCTGGATTCCTCTTCTCCATTCCTCATTCTGGAGTTGTAGAGAATTTATAGATCTAGGAAAGAAAACTTGAGATAAGTTAGGAGAAAGAGCATTGGAGGCTTCTAGAGAGTAAGAAGTAGTGTCAAGCCCAGCCCTGTGATTGTTAAACTAAGTTTGTCCACTTTCCTGTGAGATTAGTATATTTTCAGAGATTCTGAAAGTGATCTAGAGATGAAAGATGAGCTTAGCTAGCCAATACATGAACTAAGTTGAGCCTCAGTGCTTGGGAACAGAGATAGTCCTTGATTTACAACGGAGTTCTGGCTCTACTACTCTGTCATAGCACAGTTCTGATGTTAGTTGAGTACTTGTTTATTTTTCACTAAGATTTCCCTTTATTTTCAGTATCTTGATAAATCTAATATCTATTTGCCTTTGAACCTTTGCAAATTAACACCTGAGTAAGATTAGCTTCAGCAAGCTATGTACTGAAACAAGCATACAGGTAAGTAAAAAATTGTGCTAGTCAGGATCCAGTTCTCTTATGTGATGATTTATTTTTTTAAAAAAATGTGTTCAAATGTCTCTGCAATTTGTGGATGGCTGCAGACAAATTCTTTCATGAATACACTGATTCTAGTCTTTTTTTTTTTGGTGAGGTGTCACAATTGGTTCTGCATTGTAGTGACTCCACGTATAACAGAGGGAAGTGCTGCCCAGTTCTGCACCCATCTCACAATCAGGGTCATGCTCCAGCCCATCACTGCAACCACTGTAGCAATTCCTCTTACTGAGGGTCATCCTCATTTTCATTTCCCCTCTCCTTTTCCAGCCATGATATACTTTTCCAAGGACTGGTCTTTTCTGACATGTTCAAAGTATGTGAGATGAGGTCCTGCCATACTTTCTTCTGAGGGATATTTCCACTGTATTTCTTCTAAAATATATTTGCTTGTTGTTTTGTAGTCCAGGGCTCTTTCAACAAGAGCACAGTGTGAATGCATCAATCTTTTTACTGCATTTCTTATTTGCCATCCAACTTTCACGTGCATATGCTTCCTTGAGCATTGATTGTGGACCCAGGCAAGATGAATCTTGGTAACCGCTGCCTTTTGTCTGTTTATAATAATGTTACCTGTTGGTCCACTTGTGAAGCTTTTGTTTTTTTTTTCAATATTGAGTTATAATCCTTACTGAAAACCTCATTCTTTGATCTTCATGAGCAGGTGGTTCAAGTCCTTCTCATTTTTAGCAAGGAAGATTTTGTTATTTGCATATAGAAAGTTGTTAGTCAGCCTTCTCCCCAAGCGTCTGCTCAATATTATCCAGTTTCTCTGATTATTCCCCTGAATGCACATTGAATAAATATCGTGAGAGGATAAAACCCTGATGTAAACCCTTCCCAACTCCTAAGTAGGCAGCATTCTCATGTTCTGTTTGTACACCTGCCTCTGGATCCTGTATAGGTTTCACATAGCACAGTGAAGTGTTCTGGAATTCCCATTATTTCAAGATATTCACACTTTGTTATGAACTATACAGTCAAGCTCTGGTGGTGTAGAAGGTTACACATTTAGTTATTAACTCTCAGGTCAGGAGTTCAAAGCACCAGCTTCTAGAGAGAGAGAGAGAGAGAGAGAGAGAGAGAGAGAGAGAGAGAGAGAGAGAGGAGGCTGTCTATTCTCTTAAAGATTTGTGGTCTCAGAAATCCACATGAACAGTTTAATTGTAGTCTGGTTAAGGTGTCTTTAAATAAAAGGCCCATCAAAGTAGTGTCTCCTGGGAAAATCTACTGGGCTAGGAAAATTCAAAGCAGGGTGAAGTCAACTCAAAAGGTATGGAGAATATTTTTGGGGATTACAAAGGGCTAATCTGGTTAACTTGACCTAAGGACACAAGCCAATTACTGGTTAGTTAAGAAGTCATTTTAAGAAATTGCAACTGCCACACTAAGGAATGTGGCATCAGTAGTTGTTTTCAATCTCTACAAGGATTCTGCTCATTCTTTGTGAAAAGCAAGGGCCATTCTATGAGAATTTCAATGAGAAACCCACATCCATGCTACAGTCCTAATCCCCTCCCATCAGAGTTCTTTTTGTTCTCCAAGATCAAAGAACTTTGAAAAGGAAAAAGATCTGAACCCCTAGAGAATGCCAAAACTATCATCTTGTCATGATGTAAATCAAAGAGTATATGATTCTTCAGGGAAACATTAGTGAGATGGAAGAATTGCTTTCAGAATTGTGTAGGCATATAGGGAGTTACATCAAGAAGCAATCATTTGACATTTTGATCTTTTTATTTAGGAAGGTTTTCTGTGAATTTATAGAAATGCTTTTAAAATTTCCTTTTATTTTTAATATATATTAATAATGATAAGATGTAAAAAACAAAACAAACCCAAACAGAAATCCATGTTAGGGTAAGTCAGAGACAGCCATTAATATTACTGCTGCTTATCTCTGATGCACACATGGAGGTTTGTTTACTGTATAGAAGTTGTAATTTTCCAATGTCTCACTTAGGTTTGGTGAGTTGCCCAATTTATAGTGCACAAAGGTAATTCTTACTTTTCTGGCAAAATGATAATGAGAGTAACTTCCAAGTTAAAAAATGCCACCCTCATAAATAATTTAAAAGCATTTCTATAGTTTACGAAGTAGTTTATGATAAAAAACAACAGATTCATGGAGGGGAGAAGCGATGTTCTTGTCCCCATTTTGTTCATTTAGCAATCTCTTGCAGAAGGTAACAAAGTTTTGTAAAACTTGGAAGTTGTTTTTCTTTATTCTTCAAATGCATTTCACAACACCATGAGAGGTCCTTATGCCTCTTCTGCTCACGCATGTTGTCTTAGGATGACTGAAGGGCTTCCTGGGACAAGGGGCCACCTAATGACAACCAAGAGGGCCCAGAAAATCAGACATTCAGATTAGCCTCTTGGTTGCCCTGATCACAGCACAGAAATAGCCACTTAATATTATTAACACATATACAAACTTATCTACTCACCAACATTGCATCAATGAAGTCACTCTGCTGAATATATGAGGTGTGCTTATGTGTTTTTATCCAGTATTAGATAGACTACTGCTTCTATCTCTCCTCTGCTGTTATTTTTGGCCTCTATTCCTCTGCCTTTCAGATACATATACAATGTTCTCTTCTTAGGCCTTTCTTCTTGAAACGTTGTCACCAAACACTTCATAGCTCTAATATTCAGCTTGTGCTTCTAGTAAGTTTATCACAACATTCCTTTAAGCAGACACTGTGTTCTCCCTGGGAAGAATGCTGGTGAGACAATTTGTCTTGCCTTGATACTATTTTCTTTTTTAATATCTCACCTTGCCCCCCAAAGATGCTTTGTGAAGGGTCTTCCTCATCTGTGATCATTTCTCCCTTTTCATTACGCTTATCCTGATGCTCTTGCTACAGGGCTTCGTGTGTGAGGACATAACTAACTGTAGCCCAAGACAAATTTGGTTTCTCTGAACCCAATACCTCCTCTGAAAAGTAAGGGACGAAAACAAAATACTTTGTAAGACCCTTTCTTGCCCTGACATTCCATTGCATTATACACCAAGCAGAACACAATTTGTCAAGGTAATCTTTTTCATGCAGCTTGGAGAACTCCTAATGGCAGCATTTAAACATCTACCAAACAGACCAGGGAAAAGAAAATACCTTTGATCCTTAGGCCTTTCCTAACCAGGATAAGATGATGGGTACTTGGCAAGTCGTTCTTGTCCCATCATTCTGAGAAATCCTTTCTCTCCGCCCTGTTCTCTTGCAGTGGGGAAATACTTAGAGACTTATTCTTGTGAATAAAAAGGTGCACCCCTTCTCCCAAATTTTGAAGTGTTTTAAGTAATTCATGTATACTTCAGAAAACTTTGGGTGGCCAGGTCAAAACTAGAGACTAGAAATCATTAATAATCCCTCCTTGTGGACAACTGTTAAGCTATTGTGTATTTGGGGGGGGGGATCTAAGTAGAAATCCTGTTTTATAATCAGGTTTATTCAATTAGCAAAATATGAAACTTTCTCATCTCATAATATAATAAAAATTTCACTGGATTTATTAAATTTCACTTAGTGGATTATCATATTGGCTACATATCGGGTTTTTCTCCAAAACTTATATAAACAAAGACTTAATGAAGCATTTTCTCATCATATATTTTGATTTCTGGTCACTTTTTTGCACAAGATATTCTTTGTGACATATTCCTAGGGTATAGATTATATAAGGGTTTAAATATGTATTGCCAAATTGTCTTCTGAAAGGTTTTCTTCATTTACATTCTCACTACCAGGATATGAGAATGCATTCTCTTTGCTACTTAACCAACAAATGGGAGTAACCAGTGATCACATTGACCAAGGGCTCTGGGCAGTGGCAAAATCTAGTGTGGCAGCAGAATGTAGATATAGTATTACTCTTTGATACTGGTGTGTTTATCATTTATCTGAAAATAGAACAGTAAGGCAAACAGTGACATTGATCTTTTGGGGACAGTGTTACCCAATGAGTATTGAAGTATCTAAACATACATCAAGGATTCTTGCCCTGATGATTATGAACCTTACTCCAGCCTCTTACCCACTTAATATCAATGTCTGCTCTTAACCTGAACAAAGGCATTTAAGTCAGAGGTAATGGATGCCTGTAAGAAAACTTGTGAATAAAACACTAAAAACCAGTTACTATGGTGTTGATTCTGACTCCTGGCAGCCACATATGTATCAGTATCGTTCTCTGTTCCATAGGTTTTCCAACAGCTGATTTTTAAAAAGTAGATTTCCTGTTTTTTATTCCCAGATGCATTTTGTTTGACTAGAGCCCCCAACCAGTGATTTGTCACCCAAATGAACTGAACATTTGTACCATCTATGAGAATAAATAAAGGGATTATGAAAAATGGAGAAGTGAAGGACACTTTCTTGTAGTGTCCTTACCTTGTGGATAAATTTCTTTCATCCTTCAGTAATATGATTTTGCTAAGTCCTATGGAATTGTTTCCTACTCTTTTGACCCTTTTCACAGTGGAATTAAACACTACTCAGTACCGTGTTATCTCCACAAACATTGCTATGTTTGAATCTGTTGTTACATCTGCTGGGTCAATCCATCTTATTAAACGTCTTGCTCTTTTTCACCAACTTTCTACTTTCCTAAGCAGAATGTCCTTCCCTAGAGGCTGGTCATTCCTGATAACATGTCCATAGGACATGAGACAAAGTCTTGACATCATTGCTTCTAAGGAGCATTCTGGTTGTACTTCTTCCAACAAAGATTTGTTCATTCTTCTGGCAAACCATGGTACATTTAATATTCTTGTCAACACCTTAATTCAGATGTGTTGCCTAGTTTTCACAGGCATATGAGACAAAGGGAAGTACCATGACTTGTATCAGGAACACCTTAATTCTCAAAATGAAGCCTTTAAAACATTTAAAAAATTGTCTTTTGAAACAATTTTGCCCGATACATTATTTAATTCTATAAACATTAACTATGGGTCACAGGAAAGGGAAATGAAATACTTAACAACTTCAATATTGCTTACATCTCTCATAATATTACTTAGTGGTCCACTTGTGAGAATTCTTGTTTTCTTTATGCTAAGGGCATACCAAAGAGGAAACTGAGAATTTAGAAAATGTCTATAGTGTCCTCAAATAGTTATGCAGCTAATTAAGAGCAAACCCCATTCTCCCTCATTCCAAATGAATGTTTTGTCTGTTATTAAACAAAGGATTTTTCAGAAAGCAGGAAAACAAAAAGTTTAGGATTAGCCATAAAGTTAAAAATAATATTGACAGCATAGTGCCTAGTGCATAGTAGGGCTGGAGTGTATTTTTTATTGAAGGAGTGAATGCATGCCAATTTTCCCTTCTCATTCTCAAATTCAATGTCCTAGTTTTGAAAAAGAGCAAGATAGAGTTTTTCCTTCCACAGAAATGTTCGGGCTTAGCGTTCAGCCTTCAACTATTGTTCCTATACTCCCTGTTTCTACAATCTAGTTCAAATAGCTGATAAAGATTTTGTGTACTATATCTGGGTAAAAGAGGCAGTCTGAGAAGATGTGTGAGGCTCTATATAGGAACTTTCTGGTTTTAGAAGGTATCACATTTGTAGCATCATGCAATTCAACCTAATCATTTAAATCTAGAATGCTAGGGTTTCTTGAGAATTTGAAGGTTTATGAGGAAATGGGCCTTACTTCCCCTTTCTGATGAAGAGTTTTTCAGGAAGTGATTTTGATCATTTTCTCCAAACTGCACACAACTTTCTCCTCCTCAGTTGATGGGAATATGATTGCTTGCTCAGTCACCTCTTTTAGCAGCTCAGTCTCCTATTTTAGCAGCAATTTTGGAAATAGATACTGGTGGCTATTACATAGCATTACACATGCACTGTATCTTCCTGAATTGTTCACTTTAAAATTTTATGTTCATCGAAATTCCACCTTAATTTATAAAGGAAAAAAATGCAAACTATCATAATTTCCACTTTTCATGGAGGAGGTTCAAGCTCAAGTTTTGTGAACCATTTGTTGTTTAGTTTTGTTTTTATTATGGTGGCATGTTTGCTCAATCTACAGCGGGCAGGAAATAAACTGCATCTTCGGTTGATACAAGGAGCCCTGGTGATGTAGTGGTTACAGGTTGGGTTCAGATCTGCCCGGTTGCCAGTTCAAAACCAGGAGCCACTAGACTAGACTTGCTGCTCTCATGAACAGCTGCAGTTTCAGAGACCCAGAGGGAGGGTTCTGTGGATCAGCATTGACTCCCTGGCAGTGAGTTTCATTTGTCAACACATTGATGTTTGAAAGGTATTTTTACCCAATAATCCCCAAAATAAATAAATAAAATGTCTTTTTAGAATCGTCTCTATGAATAAAAGTCAAATCTTAACCCGACAACTTTCTTCTTCACGAGAGCTGCAATTTAAATAGACTCTTTTGTTATTTAAACTATACATCCAGGAAAATATGACAAATTAAAGAGGTGATTGTATAACAACACATGAACTTGAACACAAGTAGTCAAGAAATGAAAGTTAGAACCCCTAAGAAAATGACAAAGGTTCTAGAATCAATCCTTCAAAGCACATTCCACAAATGATATTTCTAAAATACCGTGTGCAACTTTGGGCACAGTTTAAGGAAGTGGGAATGATGAAAACTTTGATAGGGGAATAGGATAGAGCTAGAGAAGTCCACTCAGGTCACAGGGCCTCACGTGGACTGAAAAGAATAGGATGGGTTCCTATGGTAGGAGAAGACAGATAGAAATAAGCAGAGGACAAAGTATGTGGGAATGTGGTAGATATTTAGATTTAGGGAAAAACCACAGCCTCGGGGGTTAGGCATAGGGCCCAAGGTGGGAGTGAGTCTAATATTGAGGAATTGGATGAGGACTCTGGAGAGGTATAAAGAAATCTTGGTTATTTTAATTTTTCCTAACTTGAGACTGATCCTACTGTCGGGGACAAGGGGACCTGTAGTGTGTATAGCTATATACATAGTGAGATGAGGGCTGAGTCAAGGGCGCACGAAAGAGGAGCGGACAGGCTGATGTATGGGTGTTTCTGTCGTTAGGTGCACTGAAGGCAGTTGCAACTCTAATGGAGTCTGTTCACAACAGAACGAAGCACTGCCTGGGCCTGCACCGTCCTTGTTGTTCTTATGTTTGAACCCCTTGTTGTATCCTAATTTTTGCTGCCCTTTACCAGACATGATGTCCTTTTTGAAGGACCAGTCTCTTCTGATAAAATGCTCAAATTCGGGGAGATGAAGTCCTGCCATTCTTGCTTCTAAGGAGCAAGGAGCATCAGGTTGTACTTCTTTTAAGGCAAATTTGTTGGTTTTTTTGGCAGTCCGTGGTACTTTCAGCATTCTTTTCCAACGCCATAGTGCAAATGCATAAATTCTTCTCCAGATGTCCTTATTTAATGTCCATCTAAAAATACCATGTCTTGAGTCAAGTGTATCATAGTCCTCAAAATAGCCTCCTTCTTGTCCATCACTTTACAAAGGTTTTGTGCAGCAGATTTACCCAATGCGATGCCTCATTGGATCTCTTGACTTGCTTCTATGAGCAATGATAGTGGATCCTAGCAACCTACTTGCAACAAATAGCTAATGAAAACCTTAGAGCTCACAGTATACTAGTGTCTGACACAGTGGTAAAAGATGAGTCCACCTATAGGAGGCACTCAAAATATTCAATGGCTATAGCTATGGACTCATGGACACCAAAGCTTGCAAAGATAACATGAGCAAAGCAACATTTTGTTCTGTTGTACACAGTGTCTCCCGGATGCCAGGAGTCAGAGTGGATGCTGACTGATAAGAACTAACAGCAGCAACAGCCTCTCATATCCAGCTTGTGTGTGCTTTCAGTCTCAAAAGTGTCTTTTGTCATGTAGATTGTTTGAATATGGCTCCAAATAAGGCACCACCAATTCACAAGGCCTTTCTTCTAAGTCACCTCGAGATGAACTGAAACCTCTGAGCTTTGGACTGGGAACAGAATGTCCTCAGCACTTGCAGCACCCAAGGATTCTATCTCCTTTATAATCTTCATAAAAGAAATACCCAGGTAGTTATCATTAGGTTTTGCCCATGACTCCATTTCAATATGAATTAATGTTATATTAGCTTCTTCATTAACTGCCTTTGCTAGAATATTTACCTGGAAGGTCCACTGAAACCTAATCAGCACAAGTGACCTTGATGGTATTTAAAATACCAATGGCATATTATAGCATCATTGCAACACACAAAAGCTGTCACAGTACCACAAACTAACAGATGAGTAATAGATGAGATGCCGTTAAGGAATGATGTTAAGATTTGGAGGGGATGAGGCCAGAACAAAAAGGGAATGGTATTAAGGAATTACTAATTCTGTAAGGATAATAATGGTACTGCTTGGCTAAGACAAAGGTTCTCAGGTAGTAGATATAAGTACTGAAGGGCTTAGAGATGGATAGTCTGTAGAATTTTCTTTAAAATCATCTCATCAAACACTCAAGTGATGCTGAATCTGCAGGGTATCGAGGAAATAAATCTGAGTATATATAATTGTATATAATTGCTAAAGTGTATATAATTGCTGAAGGTTCATCATATAGTCCTGGGGGTTCATCATATAGTTCTGGCTACTTTGGTGTGTGTTGAAATTTTATGAGGCATAGTTTTAAAATATCCACTATGATTTAGTACACTGTGTTTGATTTTCTGATACCCTGAGTATTTATATTCTTTGTAGAAGGCTCGTTGATATTCTTTTTAGAAGACACACACACAAAATGCTTCCAGCAGCTTCCTAGTGAGCTGTCTTAGTATGAAATTGAGCGGGAGAATGGGGTCACAGCCCTGTCATGTGTTATGCAAGGGTCCTTGTGCTGCCTGTATTGGATTGGTGAGAACAGTCAAAATTAGATAGGTCAGTGGTCCTTATTACTCCCTCCACCTTAGAATCATCAGAGAGCTTTAAGAAATGCTAATATGCAGGCCCTATTCTAAAGAAAATGAGTAAGAATCTCTGAAGGAGGGGTCCAGTGAACAATATTTGAAAAACATCTCCCATGGTTGTCATTAGATGCCTTGGAGTCAGACTCCAACTCATACCAATCCCACGCACAACAGAAAGTAGCTCTGTATGTTCCTGCAGCCTCCTCACGATCAGTTCCTAAGGATGCCATTGCAATTTTTAGGGTTCTCATTGAAGCAGATTTCCAGGACTTCCTATAAGTCCATTATAGTCTGGAAGTTCTGCTGAAACCTGTCCCAGCATCATAACAACACCTAAGAAACAGATGTCATATGTGAGGTGAATTGGCCAGAATTGAACCCATGTCTTTTGCATGCAAGACAAGCAGTCTACCACTGATGCACCGATTCCTCATTCGGTGATGCAAAGGTAAGTCAAGAATGAGAAAATTTGGTGTTGGAACTGCTTAGCCCAAGGCAGGTGGTCACAGAATGCTGACTGAAAACAAATCTGAAACTCGGTACCAAATAAATTGTGTTTCAACCATTTTGATAAAGCCTTTTATGTAAAAGAATTTACATGTAGTTTTAGTTCCTTGCCATCCAGGCTGGAAACTTGGTTCCTGGGTCATTGCAAGAGCAGGCCCACTTTAGTCCAAAGAGCATTGTGGTGCCCATTAGCAAGAACCTTGAAATATAAGAACAGTTTCAAAAATGGTTTTTATGGTGGGGGGGCATCACAAAATCCCATTTTAACACAAGACTCTTTGGAAGAACATAAAAGCAAAGAGAATTATGGCCATTTATCGCAAACTCTGTTTTGAAGCTGAAACCTTTTATCAAATTGCCACCAAAAGATATGCTCATTCTAAGAACTGAGGAACAATTGACCATTTACAATCCCAGCATGCGACTGAGAGTATGGGACTCGCTGTTCCACTCTTAGTGTGTTGAGAACTCACAGATTTCCAATCTTTCCATTGATTTAGTTCACTCAATGTAGAGTGGAAACCAATCCACATTTCTCCTCCCATCCCTGCCTTGAGATTTGGAGAGAGCCTTCACAGGGCAGAAACTCACTGCAAAGAGACTGACAGGAACAAATGCTCTAAGTTTTCCTTGCAAATAGATCTTCCACTTAGTGATAGGTCAATAAGACTAACTCTTTAGTGAAGAGGAACACCACTCACTTTCTCCAAAGCGAACTAGAGTGTAGAAGTGTAGGGTTTTCAGATTTAGATAAGAAAGATAGGTAATTTAACTCCTGGTTAAATTACAATGAACACCTCACAAATATTTCAAGTTTGTACTTATACATCCCACATCGCGTAATTACTTATCATGCTTATTGTTTTCTCTCTGCCCCTGCCTTCACTGCCTGACTCCTAATAGGTACACAATAAATAGATATGGAATGGACACACCCATGAACCTAATCCAGTGCCTCCAATCACTGCCATCCAGTGGATGCTGAGTCATAACAATCCTATAGGACAGGATAGAACTGCCTTGTGAGTTTCTGAGCCTGCCACTGTTTATCAGAGTAGCTGATGGTTTTGAACTCCTGGATTTTTAGATCTCAGCCTGAGGTGGTCCTTGGACTCTGGTCCAGTGCCCCAGTGATGATAAATTTATTTATCATAAGGTTAATTTATTAGGAAAGAAGGTATCTGAAAGGTCTGACAAGTATATGACCCTTCCATTCTTCAGCTCTCAAGTTAAGCACATAAGTCTTAAACATCATATGTTCCTCTTACTCACCAGACAGATATTGTTAGTCAATGGAAGGTGTCCTGGAACTAGATACTTCTACTCTACTGTTACAATCTAGGATATAAACCCAGTAACCAACGAGCACTTGACATCTTCTCTGGGAGTCATGTTGGCAGCTGGGATTGGAGTATGAATTAGAGGTAGATGACATCAAAATGGAAATGATTAATATTGAAAAAGAGAGCCATATCTGAAACAAGATTATATCCTTTTATTTTACTTCATCTTGGAATGAGGACTCTTACTTCCTTGGTGCAAAAGCAATGGGCAGCTTATGGGTTGGTGCAATGTATGTGATTACTTTTATTTTTGTTGTTTCGCAACAGCTCATTAAATCTCTTCCTTTTGGAGTGTCTCTCAAAGTCCTTGCCAATTACCAAAGTCCTGGGGTCCTCCAGAGGTGGGCTCTGAGAAACCTGTGTGCTATTTCATCTTCCTCAAATGCGAACATTTATATGGGCCCCAGAGAGATCAAATACCCACGTCCCTGTTTCCGTATGACTTTTGATGGACTACATGCTTTGACACTACTACTTTGACAGATGCTCCTAGGAGATGGACAATAAACTATGAATGGCAGTGGATGAGAATATGTGTCATTTTCGGAAAGAAGAAGCAGAGTTATACATGCACAAGAAGGCTCGAAGGTTGTTTCTTAAATTAACATAGTATATGTGAGGCAGGAGTTAAACAAAAGGAAAATAATAGTGGAACTCCAAATTAATACCAGAGATAGTCTTCACTCGGGGATCTGGAGATGAGCACAGATTCCTGGGAATAGGTCTCTTTGCCAGTGACCTTGTGTGTTGATTGTCTCTGTGAGGGTTGGCTCTGACCTTCCAGACACTGGGCGAGTGCTTGGATTTATGGTGCCAACTCAGATATCAGAAAGGAGAGCTGCCCAACACGACTGCAGGGAAGGCTTCTCAGGAAACCACTGTCTTTCAGGGCTTGCTTGCTTGTTTGCCTGTTTGCGTTCCTCCTTCCTTCACTCCCCTCGGTCTCTCTCATCACGAGATGCTAGTGATTGAACTTTAATCCTGTGATTTTGCCAATGTTGACTGAGCAGAAGTTGAGAGCAAGCAGCTGTCCTCTTGAAAGGGGCAACTCTAGTCTGGGAAGGGAGGTAGGAAAGATGGGTAAAAGGCAAAAGGATGTTTTTTACTGAGAGAGTGCTGTTCTGAAAAGGGGGAGGAGGAGGAGATGGTTTAAAGACAGGAGGGTTCTGCATCTTCCACAAGCTTTTAGTTCCATGGATACCGTCTCTATGTGACACACGAGGTTTGTATTTGATTACTAACCGGAAGTTGGCAGTTTGAGTCCAACCCATGGCAAGGTGTGAGAAAGCGCTCTTGACCTGCTTCTGTTGGTAACAGAGCAAAGAAAGCCCGGTGAGTCTGCTGTTCCACACAAAGGGTGCCATAAGTTGGGATCAACCTGTTGGCAGCAGATGTTTTGTTTTGCTTTGAATCTCCATTGGGCAGGATGGGACAGCTGGAAGCAAATGACTGGGCCAGGGAGATAACTGTTTCTCTGGTTAAAGCTCTCTCCATTGCTTATCTTATCAGCATGCTCATACATGCTGTGGCTTCTTTTTTCAATTTTAAAATTAAAAACAAATGTGAATTTTGTGACAATAACCTAAACCACAGGGATTGTATCCATTCTCTCTTGATTTGCTATGTTCCAGCCAGAAGAGACTTCACTTAGCATTTACGTGCCCTTTGGTCACTTGTTTAACCTCTCTGTGGCCCAGGACCTCAGCCGGCATACAGAGGTAATGATAATGTCCTGCATCAAGGGGTGGTTGTGTTCAGTGAGGGAAGATTTCACCCATCTTCTCTATTAAATATGCTTCAATTTAACACTCTGTAAATATCAATCTTTAATAAATGCTAATTATGACTGCTGCTACCTAAGCCCTGTTCTGTTACAGAACTCAATCTTTCAGCTAGTTTGTCCAAACACAGTACCTAGTGGTCATGTCAGGGGACAACAGAAGTTGTCTCATGAGCCATTGCCCCCCCTGGCTGTGGCCATGATGAGAATGATGCATGGTGGCGGATGGCTCCTGAGTGTCCAGGGCTTCAGTAAGGGGAAAGAAGCAGCTGCTTGGGACTGGAGCCAGAGAAACAGGCAGGCAGCAAGGTTGATGGGGTCACAGACACACCTGTTATCATCTTAGTACACTCAATCGTCTGCTTTTCTTCATGTCATGAATCTGTCTCTGATCTGAAAAGCATGGAAAATACGGAGCAACTCAAGTGGCACTCCTGAAGAGCAGGGAGCTCTTCATTTAGATCAGTGGTTCTCAGCCTTCCTAATGACGCAACCCTTTAATACAGTTCCGCATGCTCTGGTGACGCACCCAACATTATTCTCGTTGCTACTTTATAACTGCAATTTTGCTGCTGTCATGCATCGGGTGACTCCTGTGAAGGGGTTGCTTGACCTCCAAAGGAATCTCGACCCACAGGTTGAGATCAAATGTGATGTCCCTTGTCCTTTCCTACCAAGCAACCACAAAAATCAAGCGCCTTACTGCTAAGTTGATTCTGACTCATGGTGACCTCGTGTATGACAAAGAGATGTATGTACCATAAGGTTCTCCATGACTGAGATGTTTGAAGAAGTACATCACCAGGTTTACCTGTTTTAGGGGGCACTCCCTAGGGGGCTTTGAACTGCCATCCTTTCAGTTAGAAGACAAGAGCTTAACTATTTACATCTCTCAGAAATTGCTCAGCTGTGAGCACCTACTAAGTCTATTCACCTTTCCACTGAATATGGACAGGACTAGAAGGATCTTAGCCCATGTATAGAGAATTATGAACTCATTCAATATAAGGACAAAAAGGGACTAAAACAGTTCAATTTTTCTACATTTTTGGCATATAATTAATATATTATACAATTGAAAGGTTCAATCACACCAAGAAGAGTTGTAAAATTGTTATCCCAATTAGTTTTAAAACGTTTTCTTCAATTATGTACTCATCATTATGAGCTACCCATTTCCTTCAACCTCCCTGTTATACCCACAAGAAACCATTAATCCAGTTACTGTCTCTATAGATTTACCTATCCTGGATTTCTTATACAGAAAAATGTAAAAAAATATCCAAACCAAAAAAAAAAAAAACGAGCAAGAATAACATTGTAAAACAGATAGAAACCTCCATCAAAAAGAAAGCAGAAAATATTTTAAAAACCAGAACAAAACTATGTGGCTAATAAGGGAGATCAAATGATAAGCATGCTAAATTTTAACCTAATTGTATCTGCAACCTACTTTCGAATGCTTTTTGCATGATAGCAAGGCTATCCATTTCCTTGACCCCTGATCAGAGGGGATTCCTCGGGGGCTAGTATCTTCCCTTCACATTTTCTTTTAAACTGAAATGGCTTTGAAATGGATCTAAAAGGAGATCAAATATTACATTTTGACCCAACTATGTTGGTCATAATCGACTTTACAATGCTTTCTGTCTGATAACAGTGCTTAAGTTGTGGATACCTGGTTTCAAGAGGACTATGGATGACAGTGGAAGCCCCAAATCTATTTTTAGCTTCTATATACAGATACATTTGACCTCGAGTAGCAGAAAACATGATTTAGAATGACTGATGTAACTAGGACCTTTATTATATCATGTAATAAAAAGTCAGCAGTAAGGAAGGCTTGAGACTTGGTTGATTCAGACTGGTTTCCTCAGGATGTTTCATATGTTTGTCAGCAGCAGGTAGGGCATCATGAGTTCTCCTTTGAGCAATGAAGGGGAGGGAAGAAGAAGGGAAAAGGAGAAGGAGAGGGTGAGAGGGAAATGAAAGAAGAGAGGGAGGGATCCAGCAAACAGGGAATAGACCTTTCTCTTCAGTTCTACTTTTGTGTTCATTCCATAAGAATGGCCAGGTGACTACACTGAACTGATTGCCTTCAGCCTGAAATTTGAAAACAATCATTAGGAATAAAATTTGATTATTTCAGATTTAGTAATATTAGAAAATTTATTTCAGACTTAGTAATATTAGAATTGGGGGCCAAATAATTCTTTGGGGGAGCTGCTTTGTGAATTGCAGAAGACTTAACGGTACATCTCCGTATACCAGGCCAACCACCCCATTTGAGAAACACTGACGCAGACTAATCATCTGGGGTGGAGTGGATATCAGGGACTTTCATTGTCTAAATGCGAGCCATGGTGTTTCCACCATGATTTCTCTTCATGAACTGCTTCAGTAGACACTAATCACCTAATGAAGAAAAAAATGTTCATTCAAGGAAGTTTTACTGTTCTGAGAAACTCAGAAACCCAAACCCACTACTATGTAGTCTTTCTAGATAGGGTTGCTGAGGTTGTACATCTTTATAGGAACAGATAACCTCATTTTCTTCTTATGTAACAGCTAGTGGGCTTGAACCACCGACTTATAGTTAGCATGCAATGTACTTATGTGGCAGCACCATCAGGACTTCTTTGTCATGAGGTAGGTAGATATTAAACTACTCTGTCATTAGTTGTCTAATTTTAGTTGTGATATAAGGGGTTATGAGGATATACCATAGAACCCTGCTACTTGGTCACATCAGTATAATAGGATTTCGACGCAAAATGTGGAGAAAATTTTGCATCAGAGCACTAACGAAACATCGGAATCTGATCCAACATGCATAAATTCTGTAAACAAAAGTAGTTTGTGTTTCTGTCAGTCTGTGTTAGTTGGCGCTGTTAGTACGTGATTTTTAATCCTTGCTTGGCTGTGCTCCAAACAGTTTTGCTATACTTTTCTCAGTTTTGGAACTGTTTCTAGATGAAAAGAGTCATCATGATAAGAAACTGGTTAACTGTGTTATTGATATTGTTGATGATAATTTAACAAACTCTTTTTTTCTTGTGGCGTCATTGCCCTGGTGGGAGTAGGAAGCCCAGCCTTGCTCCTGAAGAGCTGCTGCTGGATTTGAACCATCAACCCTGTGAGCTGCAGTCCTGCACACAACCACTATGCCACCAGGGCTCAGCCAACAAACTCTTTTAGAAAGTAGTTAAGGAAACGTCAACAGCACCGCACATTAGACAGATATTTTTTAGAGAAAGCCCAGTCCTAGTGAAAAATGGTAAAGAAGCGGGCGGGGGTGGGGGTGGGCGCGAAACTCCTGAAAAGCAGCTACCCATTTTTTGGGGGGAAGCATTCCCCTTCCAAACAATGACCCTCCACACCTCTCCACATCTGTTTCCACAGAGCCAGATCCGCATCAATCTCAAGGTATGGGCCATATTGTAGTTGTTGAAAACCTTTTAAATATTGTTTCTGATTTAAATTACATTGCAAATCTGAACTTATTTACTTGAAATTTTTGTGTAATGTTTTGTTTAAAAAGGCAAAGTTAGGATCAAAACTTGGTTGTCAAGAATGGATCGATCCATTTTCAGTTATTTCTTATGGGAAAAATTGATGTAGAACTCAACTACATCGCATCACCATGCTCCTTCTAGAATGGATTAGTGTCAAGGTCAGGGTTCAACTGTAACTGGAGGATATAACTTCTGGTCTCAAGAGATAACCAAGACAAAGAAGGACACTAGCTAGGCAAAGAAGAAAAGACCCACCAAGAAGAGAGAACAACATATATTTTAACTTGAGATAGAAGAGAGGCTCTCTTGGGAAATATTCAGAAAATCAAAGCGGGACAGAATAAGACAGAGGGTCAGGTGGACAGAAGCTTGGCTCGGAGGAAGGCCATGTCTTGTAGATCATGCTAAGGCAAACTGTGCTATCAAAGGATTTTTTTTAATAAATTGAGGTTAAATTGCTATAACATAGAATCACCCACTTTAAAGTGAGCAGTCCAGTGGTACTTAATACATCCATGGTGTTAAATGTGCAAGCAACAACCCTATGTACTTTCTAACATTTTTCAGTATCTCAAAAGGAACCTCACACCCTCAGTAAATTGTGGGTTACCCCTCTCCCCAGCCCCTGTGCAATATGTGACCTTTATGTCATCATGGGTGCTTTCCCTTAGCATAAGGAGATAGAGCTACATTGTAGCATGTATCGATGTGTCATTTCTTTCTTTTTTTTGTTTAAATCATAGCTTGGGTGAAAGTTTAAAAAGCACAATCATTTTACACTCAACAAGTTAGACCTATTTTGTTTCTTAACTGTAGTTGCAGTGTTCCCAATGAAACAGTACTCTTTCCACTTTCTTTTTCCCTTATTTTTAAAAATTTTAATAAATTGTTTTATTTTTGCTGTTGCTGTTGAAAACTGCACAGTGAAAATACATCAATTTAACAATTTTCTCATGTACAAGTCAGTGACATTGATGTCATTCCTCAAGTTCTTCAACCATGTTCACCTTCCTTTCCAAATCATTTTCTCCTTTTTTTTCCTGAAGCAAGTTCCTTTTTAAATTAATATACGCAGAGGTTTTGTTATCTGATATTGATCATAATGGGAGCTCTATGAGCCCCTAATAAAATGAGTCATAAAATAAATAAAAAGTAAAAAAATAAATTTCTACTGAAATGGTAAAAAAAAAAAGGGATCTGCTAAATCTAACCTGAAAATGTCAAATGTCAATGTATTATCATATATTTCTATTATTTAGTCTATTACTTTACTATTACAGTCAGGCCTATGATTTAGGATATTTGTTAATTATTCTCTATGAATTCATTTGCTTCTCATTAAAAGCTCTTTCCACTTTCTCCCTTAAAAAAAGTCTCATTGCTGTGGAGTTGATTCTAACTCATAACCTTAAAAGAGAGGATAGAACTGCCCTTATGAGTTTCCAAGACTGTAGCTCTTCCCAGGGGTGGAACTCCTCCTCTTTCTTCCTGGGTTCCCCTGTATCCAGTCATCCTTTTGGACTTTGTAGAGTTTATAGTAACTTCTGCCCCTTTTGTCTCACATGGATAATTATTCTGAGGCGTATGTTCCGCACGAGTGTTATTTCCCACTCTATAGGTGTGTCTATTGTTTGGATGAAAAGTAATCCCTGTGCTCAGTTCTAGATTTGAAGTGTATCTTAACACTCAAGTCTTGGGAGTTTTCACCAGATTCTATTAGATCAATATCTCTAGTCTTCTTTATTGATCCTGAATGTTGTACAATTTTCCCATTAGATTCAGGACCTTCTGTGGTTCCAGTCAATACTGTTTCCCAGGCACTATCTACAAGGAAGCTTCAAAAAAGTTCATGGAAAAATTGCATTATTTTTCAATTCCATTTTTTTCATGACCTTTTTGAAACCCTCTGGTATTTGTTCTGGCCTCAGCCTCCCTAGGACTGTGGTTCACATGGTTCATTAGTCCTCTAGAAAAATTGTTTCCTTGAATCTTTGATTCTTTACTCTTCTTTCCTTCTGACACAGCATGTCTTTTCTTGGCTGAATAAGATTCTGCTGTATATTTCTTTAACCATTTATCTAAAAGTAAAAACCCCGGTTATTTTTACCTTTCAATTGTCATCTGAATACCTGTTTTCAATTAACTTATACATGTATTAACCAAAGAGTTTTAAGCATGAGATAATTCCAGGGTCTCTCTGGAGCAGGTCAGGAGGGGAAGGTAAGGTATTAGTTCCTGGACTAGAATAAGTGATAGAAGGTGTCCATTTCAGCAAGGCTGGTAGAACTAGAGAAAGAGAAAAGAAGAATTATTTTTAGTGCTTTTTAGAAGTTCAACTAGAAGGAACCAAGTGCAGGAGTACATATGGGTGGGAGAATGATCTGGGAGAAAAAGGAAAGAGATAAAGGATGAGTCATAAGATTCTGGTTTTCACAATTCAGTGATGATATGAAAATATATTGGCAAAAATCAGATATTTGATGGAAGATTATATTTTGGCTATATTGAGTTTGAGACCAATGTTAGATACCCAATGCAAAATGCCAAGCAAGCATTTTGAGATGCAGGTCCAGTGTTTTGGGAAGAATGAATAATTAGAGCCATCAGTATGAGGAAAACTCATTATGAAGGACTTTGACATTTAAAAGAGGAATGAGCTTAGGAAAAGTAGGAGGAGTTAAGAGGAGGAGGGGGGATTCTAGGAAAGGGTTTAATTCCATAAACCAAGGGAAAAAGAAGTGTCACATGCTCTTGAAAGGAGTTACAAGGTAAGGAGAAAAAGAATTTCCTTTGAGATGGCAGCATGAAGGTCCTCTGTGTTACCAGGAAGAACTGTTTTTGAGGTGGTGAGTGTTGGGTTTTAGAAGCAGAGATGTAGAGATTCGAGAGGAAAGGAGGTGGCAAGTAGAGTCAATTTCCCTTGGGATGTTTGGGTGTGTAGGATAGTGGGAAGGAGAGCATAACAGGAGGGGGGAGTGAAAATGAGTAAGAGTCTTTCTGATGGAAGACCTGTTAGAGTTGAATTGGGGAAGCATGCAGAGATTTGAAAATGTAAGAGAAAGCAAAGTGGAAATGGATCCTGCAAAATTATTAGGAAGTCAGGATGGAATGGTATTTAAATACTTGGGTCATGGAAAAGAGGAGCACCTTAATTATCATAATCAGAGAGAAGGAGTAAAGACATAAAATGCAAGCTGACTTAAAGCATTAGTAGCCAGAAATCTGTGGACAGAATTTCTGCTAGGATGCTCTAGTTTCTGCAAAATAGGAAACTCAATGTCTATACACAGGGTGAGAAAGAGCTTCATTGGGTGAATACTGTGTCGGGTTTCTAAGAGTCTAACGGATTTGATGGCAGTGAGTTTGGTATGTTTCTTTGATGTTAAAGTTAAGCAACTGCTTTCACTACAGGGATTTTCAGTCTCATAAATATACAAGAGTTTACTGAGGATGTCCAAGAGGGACCATGAATAAATACCATGACTCAAATATGTTTTTGAGTCTAGAGCTCTTTATGTGAACAGCATGAAACAGCATTTTTCAAGATATCTTCTACAAATACTGAACAGGATCAGCCCCTTTGTTTCATGATTGGAGAACAGAAACCCAAAGTTGGGAATGGGTTTTTAGGAATCAGATTGTTAGCAGCTGTGGAAGACACTTTAATAAAATGTGCATGGGGTTTCTGTAGGCCAACCCTCAGTGTCAATAGCCTTCTCTATCTTGTTGGTACCATACACTCCCAGCCTCTGGTGGTAACTAGGACAATGGGGCTGAATTTTGAAATATAAAGGGAGAGAGATAAACAGACTTACAACTTTGTGATGACATGAAATGATATACAATTTCCTTTCATAGTGATCATTATTAATGCACTTAGATGTGCACTAAAACTGTGAAGGTTAGAATCTACCCAGACATATCTTGGGAAACAAGTTCTGATGATCTGTTTAAAAAAAATCATCAGTGCTTGGAAACTATAGAACCAAATCCTATCTACAGGCTCTGAGTTCGGACTTCCTGAAGTCCATCACATGTGTGGCTGTATTAAAGAGGATTGTCAAGGCATCTTTATCACAAGGAATTGTGATTCTTTAATAAAATAGCAGGATAAATTTATAAAGTGTTGCTAGTAGAGGTCTATTTTACACATACCCAATTATTCCAAAGAGCATGCGTTTAAATATGTGTCTGCAATTAGTGAATAACTGCAGACAAGTTCTCTTTGCAGTTCCCTTGTCTTCGTCTCATTAGAGTTCCTTTTAAAAAAGTGCATTTTGTCCCATGAGGGGAGGGAGAGGGGAAGATTGTGATTTCAGGTCTATAGAAATCTTGAATAAATCTCAAGTGACCATATCTCTGAATCATTGGAGCTTTGCAACAAGTTTATGGGAAGACTGCCCTACGTAAAGCTTCAGTTTTAGATGGATAGAGCCATATGGGGAAGGTCAGGATGACCTCAAAGATGAGCCAGGAGAAGGAAGGCCATCAACCTTTATGAGTGAAGAGACTGGCTAAAATTTCAGAGCTGACAGAAGAAGACCATTGCATTACCATTGATGGGATAACTGCAGAGGTGAGGACCTCCTGTGGATTGGCAATTTCAATCTTAAGCAATTTTCTTGGCTTCAGGAAGCTTTCAGCTTGATGGTTGCCAAAAGCCTTGTGTGAAGATCAGCTACCTCAAAAGAAATAAGTCTGTGGGGAGACAAGTTTTGGATTTACCAATATAAACCAGAGAGCAAGTTCAGTGACAACAGTGCTTCCAAAGGTGTCTTCTGGACCAGTGAAATTCAAGAGAGCGGTGTGAGCTGAGAAGGCCATGGCAACTATTTATATATATATATATAAACTATATATTAAATATATATTTATAAATATATATATTTAATTTGGTCTTTTTTTAAGCCTAAAGGATAATATTTTTTAAAGGAGTAATCTTTATAGATTTCTTTTCAATGGACAAAGAACTATCACAGGGGCTTCATAGAAGGTTTAAGACTATAAAAATGTCATTGGTGAGAAAAAGACCAGGAAATTTGTGTGGTGGAATTGCTTTCCTTCCTTTTGTTTCTAACCATTTTTATTGGCACTTCACTCACTATCATACAATCCAGTAGTTTAGACATATCAAAATGAGTTGTATAATCTTTATACCACAATCAATTTTAGGACATTTTCTTCTCCCATGAACTCACTATTATTTATGTGATCTTTTTTCAATTTTGAAAAAAATATACACAACAAAATATTACTTTTCTAACAACACAAGGTGCCTTCTCATTCTCTGAATGGGAAACCTTAAACTATCCACCCTACAGTCCTGATCTTGTCCCTCAGACTATTGTATTCCTCAAATTACAAAGAATATTTTAAAGCGTGCAATCTAAGTCCCTTGAAGACACCCAACTTACAAGTTGAAGAACACAGAATTTTTTCATGTGAAGGTCAGAGAGACAGAAAGATCACCATCACAAGTGTGTAACCCTAAATGGAGGACATGTTGAGAGAAACGATAGCTTCATATATTTTTGTAATTTTGCTTAACAAAAGTTACTCTGCTTTGATATCAATGCTTTTTGTACTTAACAACCTGCATGCACTTGTATTTCTGAAGGACTTGACTCGGGTCTTGTTGTTGTTATTGTTAGACACTGGAGGGTCTGTTCAGATGTATAGTGACCCAGTGCACAACAATGCAAAACAGTGCCCAGTCCTGGTCCATTATTACAATCATTCTTAGCTTTGAACTTCAGAGTCTTCCTCTTCTTCAGACTTTCCATATCAGCAAGAATGATGCACTTCTCTGAGAACTGGCTCTTCCTCATACTGAGATGCATACTGAGATGCATTGACTTGGGATCAAACCTGGGTCTCCCAAAGAGAAAGTGAGACTTTTATCACTGAAAAGGTAATGCCAGCTCTCTCTGGGAGCAGTGGGGCAGCCCTGTTCTACTCCACCAACCAAGCAGTCAAAAATGCTGCTCTGACAAAGGGAAGGAGCATAGCTATTTGTGTTAAGCAAGATAGGGAAACATCACTGTGAGAGACTAGACTGTTCTTTCTAGTGCCTTGGGTCTGTGAGATGGCTCTGTAATCCTCTTAACTTAAACTAGTTCTAATTTGTAAACAAAGGGATAAAATGAGTATAGTGGTTGAGACAAATTTTCAACCCGAGTCCCCTGGCTTCTATTCTAACACTCTGATTATTACTTCACAGGGTTTGTTTGGAACCTGAGTATAACTGGAAAAAAATCGTTCTCCTTCTAGAGGAAGGAAACCAAATATTCACAGCAAGCAACAGATTGTGTCTGGGATTAAATTAAGTATTCCTTGTTTCAAGAGAGGTAGATTTATGACCTTACAGCTGTTGCTGCCCAAGCCTGACTTCCAGGCTACTAAAGGTATAGCAGAGGCACTGGGCACTGGAATCTCTGAAAGTACTCTGTCCCCTCCTTATAAGAATTTTAACTCAGTGGCTTGTAGATGACAACATCTAGAAGTCAATGCAATGAATAATCTTTGTTGTTGACTTGGAGTGTGTCGTGAAGGTCCATCTCCCCAAGCTTTGTTGTATATATTGCTTTTTTCCTGGACTTTGAACTCATTCAATCCAATGCAGTCATGGCCATTAAAAGGAAACTGCAACAGTCTCAATTTTTAAAAAAAATCTGTGTTATTCTAAATGATAACCAGAACAAGGACAATAATGAGTCAAAGTTGAGGAATGGGAAACTCAGAGGAGAGATAGTGAGCCCTTCAGGAGCCTGTGGTTGGAGATGGGATCATTGCCAAGCTGCAGATGATGTCAGACATTTTATTTCAAAGGGGAATAGTTGGCTACCATCTTTGAGTGGAACATTGTTGTTTCTGACTCTACTCAACATCCAATGGGCATGAGATTTGATGCATTGCCCTTGTTTTTCAATAGAGAAATGACATTTCTAAAAGTGTTTGGGTCAGACTGGGAATTTTTCCTCATCTTGTTATAGTTCCAATTCCTCCAAATTTCTAATTTGGGGTCTGCTGCAGTTTTGTGTCCTCAACTCTGACTAAACTTGGATGAGCTGGTTGAAAGCCCTGTGCTTTAGCTTACCCTTCCTGCTGTTTGACCTAGTAAAGGTCAAACTTTAGTAGGGTGGGGGAGCAGCTGAGGAGTTTGTTAAACTACCACCGTACCTGGGGTTCTGACTCAGTTGGTCTAGGATGAGATCCAAGACTCTGTTAATAAGCCTTCCACAGAATTCTCAGATAGGAAGTTCATCTACTTTAAAAGCACTCTGTACTCATTTTTATTCAGACTTTCTTGAAAGAACCCCAAAGCTGAGAATATATGAGTTGATAATTATAAAAATATATATTTTACATTATAAAAATAAAAAATTGTGTAGGTTACTTTGTAAACCTGAGTTTTAGTTGCCTTGCTTGTTGAATGGAACCAATAATGAAAATACCTCTGTTTTTGGTTGCTGTTACTGGGTAGCTTAGATGAGGCAAATATAAGCAAAGGCAGTTTGTGAATTATATAGTCAGTAGTATTAATTATTTTTTATTTAAAATGGAAAATCATACTGGAATGAATCTTAATAACTATGTCATCTAAAACATACATTTTCAGCTAGAGTGGGCCCCAGCAAGAACCATGTCTTATTTTCTGCTGTTTTCCCAGCTGGAGCTCAGTGCCTGATGTGTTAAAGCTGGCTTAATTTTGGTTGTTAAGGACTCAATGTATTTAAGCTTTTGTATGCAAATGAGTCATCACCCACGATGCTGATTGGCTGCCATGAATTCTATCTGGTGGGGTACTAAATAATAAAGAGGAGAACACACTGGTTACTAATGCAGAGAGCATAGGAAAAAGCAATGAATAGGAGCACAAAAATAGTACCAATAATTACAAGTCTTACAAAGACTGTTATGATATACTTTATGAGTCAAAAATGAAGTGTGTGTGACATGAAATGAATCATTCTGTGACTAAGAGAAGGAATTTTACTTATTCAAATGTATTTTGCTGGCAATTATACTCTCATGAATAATGTGTGTCCTGAAATAGGAGTGATAGGGTTTTTGGTCTACAAAATAGATGCAATTCTTTATTCCTTTAAAAAAATTAATTTTAGTGGGGGGAGGGTCATACAGCTCTTTTCACAATCCTTACATCCATCCATTGTATGCAAAGTACATTTGTATATTTGTTGACATCATCATTCTCAAAACATTTTCTTTCTACTTAAGCCCTTGGTATTAGTACCTCCTTTTCCTCTCTCTCCTCACTCCCCCCTCCCTCATGAACCTTTGATAATTTATAAATTATTATTTTTTTGTGCACTGTCTGATATCTGCCTTTATCCACTTCTCTGTTGTTCTTATCTAAGGGAGAAGGTTATACGTAGATCCTTGTAATTGGTCCCCCTGTTCCACTCCACCTCCCACCACCCTCTGGGTATCGCCACTCTCATCACTGGACCTGAAGGGATCCTCTGCCCTGGATTCCCCATGTTCCTGGATCCTATCTGTACCAGTGCACATCCTCTGGTCTAGCCAGATTTGTAAGGTAATATTGGGATCATGATAGTGTGTGTTTGGGGGGTGGGGAGTAGGAAGCATTTAGGTACTAGAGGAAAGTTATATATTTGCACTGCACCCTGACTCGTTCATCTCCTCTCCTCAACCCTTCTGTAAGGGCATGTCGCTTCATCTAGAGATGGGCTGTGGGTCCCCAATCTGTACATTCCCTCATTTATAATGATATAATTTTTAGTTCTTTGATGCCTGATACTTGAACCCTTTGACACCTTGTGATCACACAGGCTGGTGTGCTTCTTCCCTGTGGGCTTTGTGGTTTCTGAGCTAGATGGCTGCTTGTTTACCTTCAAGTCTTTAAGACCCAAGGGATTATATCTTTTGATAGCCAGGCACCATCAGATTTCTTCACCACCTTTGCTTATGCACACATTTGTCTTCAGTGATCATATCAGGAAGGTGATCACAGGATGATTTGATTTTTATTTCTTTGATGCCTGATAACCGATCCCTTTGACACCTTGTGATCACACAGGCTGGTGTGCTTCTTCCATGTGGGTTTTATTGATTTTGAGCTTGATGTACAATTGTTTACTTTCAAGCCTTTAAGACCTCAGATGAATATATGCAATTCTTACTGTGAAAAAAAATAGTACTTCAGTACTAAGTTAGCTCCAGCACACTTAAGTTTTCTTGTGTCATACTCCTTGGGAATATATGGCTAACATCATTCATTGAACTTAGAATTGGATGTACAGAAGTAAGAAAATCACATTTTTCTATTTATATTCCCCTAGAATAATCTCTTAGTATTAGTATGTGCTATTTTCATGTACTCATTATTCCTATTACCATAGTCAAATTTGTAATAATTCCTAGTGTTTTTATCAGTAGGAGAGAGGGATTCTGTTTCTTTGATATATCAATACCTTGCTTCTAGAACAAAACTGAGAAGAACGATCTATTTGCTTTGCCATCACCATTGATTTATTTGTCAGGACGCCTGGTGGCATAATGATTATGCCTAGAGCTGTGAACCCCATCAACTCCCATAAACAGATATAGTCTCAGGTACACAAATGATATTTCTATGAATCAGCAATGACTCTATGTCAGTGTTTTATTGATTTTTTTTAAATCATTGTATTGGGGGCTCATTATTATTACTATTGTTATTGTTGATTTATTTAATCCTCCCAAGTTTCTGTTGATTTGAAGTTGCATCTGAGCAACTCCATGTCTGTCAGAAAAGAATTGTTCTCCACAGGGTTTTCAATGGCTGCTTTTTTAGAAGTAGATTACTGTACCTTTC
>PVJH01019588.1:0-42441 GCA_004026705.1 Nesogale talazaci
ACACTACAAATCGACATGCAGCTGAAGTCCAGAGCTCAGAGTAAGTTCTGGAACTTACTTGCCAAGGGACAGTAACCAAACATGGGAAAATGTGCTACCTCCTTGACTGCATTATTCGGCTCTATAAAAAAAAAGTAAAAACCAAAAAATAAAATAAAATAAAGAAAAGAAAAGTAAAACCCATACAAATAAAACACACTCAGAGGGTTATCTTGCGGGAACCTTCTTGTTCCCATGTGACGGTTGGCCAGAATGAGCAGTGTTGACAGTTACTGCCTCCGAAAATCACAGCAGGGCATTATGAATCAGCATCGACAAGATGGCAGGGGGTTTGGCTTGGGTTTTAACTTTACATTCAGCAACTGAGTTTCTGAGTGTCCTGTGCCAGAGTTGAATATCACTGTGACAGGACTCGTGCAGGTGTTCGGTGTCTGCAACAGCTCCTTTTCTGGGTCCACTTGGTGCTTGGTCAAGCACTAGTCTAGATGCCTCCACACGATAAACAGACATCTTTCCAGAACTCCTTCACTCTCTGTACTCTCCAGGTCATCTGACCTAGGACACAAGCCTGCAGGTATCTCCACTCGATCACAGGTTTTGGATTTTCCAGTCCTCCCCCTGCCCCTTCCTGGCAAACTTGTGAGCCTTCTCAGTAAACGGAATCTCTCTCTCTCTGCATAGATACATGTACATATAATATGTATGTACATACTATATAAGAACATGCATGTATCTATATATACGTGGTAGCTATGTGATTGTAGAAACCTTGATTAAACAAAAATACCCACATGTACAGCTATTATTTCTTAAGATATCCTCCATCTAGATCTACACACTTGCCATCTCTCTACACCTTCCCGGAAGTATTCTGAACTCTTGATTCACACTACATCAAGAAGAGTAGCTTTGGTATCCTCAGGGGATCTCTGAAGCTTTGGGGGAACAAAAGGGAGTTGGAATGGCCAAGATCAAGGCTGCTGCAGAGAAGGAGTGAAGTTTCCCAGCCAGGTTCATGCAGCAAAGTCCTGCTTGCCCTTGAAGAAAGAGCAGATGCCCCGTCCTGATGGGGACAAATTTCTCAGCACAACTTTCCTGGCCTGTTTCTCACTGATGTGGTTTTCAGATTTCTTTACACTTCTCCCAAGGAAGCTCCCATGATGGTTCAGCATCCTCTGGGAGAACAGATCAAGATTACCCCTTGACCCTCCTGCAAAGTCATTACCATCATGTCCGGAGCTTACCTCCCCACCTAGAATTGGACTGGCCCAGGAGATGCTCTGAGAAGTTACTGTTTGGATTGGACTTTTTAATTTAAAAAAAATTGGCATCAATTCTACTTTTCAAATCCAGCTAGACTAGAGGATGTACAGAGAGGGACCAGAAAAACAAGGAATCCAGGACTGATGATCCCCTCAGGAGCAGTGGTGAGAGTGGTGATACCAGGACAGTAGGGGGAAGGTCGCTACCTGAGGTAGGAAGAGGGAACCGATTACAAGGATCTACATATAGCCTCCTCCATGGGATACAGACAACAGGGAAATGAGTGAAGGGAGATATCAGACAGTGTAAGAATGACAAAATTATAATTTATAAATTATGAAGGGCTCATGAAGGAGGAAGACTGGGAAGGGTGGGGCAAAAATGAGGAGCTTATACCAAGGGCTTAAGTAGAAAGCAAACGTTTATAGAATGACGAGGGCAACAAATGTACAAATGTATTTTACATACAATGGATGGATGGATGGATTGTGATGAATTGTATGAGCCCCTGATAAAATGATTTTTTAAAAATTGGAGTCACCCTCATGAGGCTAACATAAATGTGCTACTGGGAGAACTTATCAGCAGTCAGCCACCGGTCATGGTGACACATCGGGATGCATTCGGTGGGGCATAAACCCTTGCATGCCTGGACCCTAACAGCCATGCTTTTGAATGTGCCCTTCCTTGAGCATGGCATGAGTTCATTGGACAATCTGAAGAAACCCATTGTAAGGACCCTGTCTCTCACTCAGGCCTTTTTAAGGGTTGTGGCAGCCATGTACTTTGGTGTCAGTTTCATGATTGGGAGTGTAGGGGTGAAGTCTAGCCTGTCAATCTGGAGATAGCCAATGAGACCTCTGTGTGGGCATGGTCTTCTCCTCTGAGAATTCTGGGAAATATTGTGATATCTCCCCCATGGAGGTAAGAGACTATCAACTCAGTGTCTTGGAGATGCTCTACTTACAAGAAACAAAACTGATTCCCTGTGAGACATCCTGGATGAGGAGTCACATGGAGACTCCTGCCAGTAGTACTAAGATGCTTCTAGCACCACTGGATACACAAGACTGCTCCCACTGGTCTGTGATTGTCCTGGCATTGCTGTACATGCTTTCTAAGTCTGAAGAGGATTTATGGATTGGTATGGGACACATGGGCTAATTTGAACTTATGGACTTGGACTGGACTGGGTTGGCATGCTTTCTCAATGTTCCATTCCTCTCGTATACAAACCTCTCCCTTTTATACATATGCATGTTTATGAATCTGTTTCTCTAGTCTACCTGGATGTATACAAGGGTTCTGGATGAATTCATGCAAAGTGGTGCTGCGAGAAAAGAAGAATGCAATCTTGGCAGTTACCCTGCAACCTCCCCCCCCCCCCACACACACAAAGTTGTCTAGAGCACCTCTGGCTCAACCCATCCTCACCTGCAACATTTCCCAGCCACCTTCCCTGGCTCTTGACTCCCGACTGCACAGTGCATTCCTAACGTAGAACTCAGCTTTAATAATCCTTCTGGGGGCCTTTCTCCCAAAGCCACATCGTCTGTCATTGTCTTGTGATGTCTACAAGTTAATCCCATTCCCACACACCAGTCCTTCGCTCAGAACTGGCTCATCTGACTCTCCTCCCACCCAGCTACTTCATCGGGGAATGGAGTCGATTCCATGAATGACCCCCAACACAAAGCCTCTATGTTGGGCTTCCAAAAAATTGGGGGTGGGGGTGGGAATGGAAATGAAAAGAAAACAGAATTTCCTCACACACTTTTCGAAGGCCTCTCATCCATAAGCATGAATTGCTGGCACCATGTTCATCATCCATAGTAATGATAAAAGAATGGCCACTTCCTTTAGCCTTTAATATCCTGCAATTTCAGTCTCATGTTTAAAAAAAAGACATATCGTTGAGAAATGATGACACAAAAGTGACTATTTTTCATTATGATAGGCACAAATTCATCAAGGATTTTTTTTTTGGAGGGGGGGAAGTCACCACTGGTTATGGCATCATTAGCAAATAGTGAAAGGTGTGTACATCAAAGACAGCCATGGAGCCACCAGACAACCCTCACAAGGTACCTGAACTGAGTCACACACACACACACACACACACACACACAGAGCCCCAGGTGCACAAACAAACGACAGAATGGGAAGCAGTAAATGACGGGCCTCATTCCTCCCAGGATGCTAAGAGAAGGCACAATTAAAGGGGAAAGGATGGCAGGTGGCCGGTGATCTCCCCTGGTAATCAAGGGCTTATTAATATTTCACAGGTCATGTCATATTAGGAATGCCACCAGCAGAGTGGTCGGATACACTCTTCATAAAAATCAGCAGGTTTGCATCGAGAGGACATTATGCTACGTGAAAGAAGTCAGTGTCATAAGACTGCGTACTTCCTGGTCTTGTGTCTACGCAATGGCCAGAAGAGGCCAATCCAAACAGATGGACATTTGATCCGTATTTGCCAAGGACTTGCTGTGGGAAAAGCTGGAGGAAGAAAGGAGAACTTGAGTGACCGCTAACGGGTACGACGTTCCTGTTTGCGAAGACGAAAAGGTTCTAAAAACTGATTATGGTGCCAGCTGTAACAATCTGTAAATGTACCGTAAACCTTTGCATCGCATATGCTTCAAAAATGATGTCCTTGATGGCATGTAAGCTGTGTTTCAACAAAGCAGCTGGAAAAACGAATATGTTATGTTGTCCAAGGAACTCACATGTTGCAGAGCGTTGGTTTTTGTTCCAACAATGTGTGCGCATTTTGTTTCCTCTCCTCGTTTGCATTCCCCACAATGTAACATCATGGAGCCCTCTTCCTCTCTGTGTCTCTCATATCCATCCCTCCTTCTTGCATAGCACTTCGAAACTTTGTCCTTAGGTACCGTGCTGCCCTTTTGATCTCAACTGGCTGATTTAAGGAACGTGGACCTCCCAAGTGTTATCACTTTCCTAGTAAATCTGCCCCTTGCTAAGCTGGAAGTTGACTCAAAGGGGTGAGGTCAGTTTGACCCATGAAAGGTGATTAAGAGCCATGGTCTTAGGGGTGAGGGGTGTGTGAGGGGATGGTACCACCAATATCAATCAGCTCAGGAAACCTGACCATTTCTATGATTTCCCAACAGAAGACTCTCAAACTCTAACAAAAGACTTCATTTTGTAAAGGATGAGATAAAATGCATTGGCATAACTGGGTTTTATCCAAAAAGTTAATCGTAAATAAGTCAAGAGATAGATAATAATCTTGGCTAGGTAGGCCAGACTTTATAATGGGTACAGTTTCTTCTAAAATTCATGAATGTCTTTCTGGTCAGTTCAATTTCAATAAAAATTCCAAGCTCATCCTTTTCAAGGGTGAACCAGAAAAATTATCTTGACGTTTGTGTGAAAGAATGAAAAAGCAAAGAAAAATTCCAGAAAGAGAACTAGTATTTAAAAAGACCTAAATGTACCAGGCATTATATCATATTATATTGCTAATATATTAATATAAAAGTTATGAAAACAGAACTAAACATAGCACAGGTAATTGTCCTAAATTGTCCTAATTTTCTGTATTTCTTCTTTTTGTTGTTGTTGTTGTTCATATTAGGATTTATCACAGAGTTGTTATGTCACTTGGGGTCATGCGCTAGAAATTGTGTTATAGGTTTTTCTGGTTTTTAGTATTTAAAGCCCAGGATGGATGGACTTATAGAGAGAGCAAGTAGAATACAGGTTTCAGGATTTCATGAGGTGGGGCTGGGGGTGCAGTGGTGGTGGTGGAGAAATGGGCAATAAAGGAGATGATGTCAAGAATTCCAGGAAGGAAAAGGATGTTGGAAAAACTGTATTAGCACTTGTATATGACTGCTTGGCATGGCTTAACTCTGGAATGACAGGATATATGGATTAACTCCCAAATAATAATAGCTTTTAAAAAATGAAAGGTCTCTGAAATATTTTTTTTTAAAGCCGGAAAATAACATGGGTAATCTTAAAGCAAACCCTATGGTTGGGATGAGGCGAGGAAGCCATAATAAAAGAAAGAAAAAGGAAGAGAATTTTAAATAGATGCTGCTGCAGTAGTTGCGTAGCAATTTGTAAGCTAGTGGCAGTTCTACCTGACCTTTTTTTTTTTTTTTGGGGGGGGGGGTGTCACCTCCCTCTGGTGGGAATGGTCTGCATAACTTTTATTGCTGCAGCCAAACCCAACTAAAACCCATATCCACTGCTATGTAGTCAGTCATGATGTACAGTGACTCTGAAGGGCTAGGACTGCTTTTGGGGGGGGGGATCTGGGGGTGTCAATCTTTACAGGAGCAAATAACTTAACCTTTCTCCCACGGCATTACCATGCACAACTGGCCTTCAGCTAGCAACCCAGGATTGCACCACTAGAGTGCCGTCCCTTTCCAAGAGGGTCTAAATCCCAACTTCTACCACTCATCGATCAATTTGTGGGGACAAGTTTGCATATTTCTGGGAGGTTGGAAGCTAGGTCACTATGAGGCAGAAGCAACCCAACAACACCTGTTGTTGTTACTGCTGCCCTCGTTAGGTGCCAGCCAGGTGATTCGAACTCAGAACGGACCTCGGTACAAGACAACAGAACACCTGCACCATCCTAGCCTCTGTTCTTATGCTCAAGTCCGTTGTTGCAACCACTGGACCAGTCCATCTTGTCAATCGTCTTCCTCTTTTTCACCACCCCTCTACTTTACCACATATCATGTCCTTCCTGATAATGTGTCTGAAATATCTGAGACAAAGTCTTGCCATCCTTGCGTCTAAGGAGTTTTCTGGCTATACCACTTCCCAAACTAATTTTTTTTTGGGGGGGCATCACTACCCTCTGGTGGTCGTGGGAGCTACCCAGCCCTGTTCCTAAGAGCCAGAGCTGGATTCGAACCGCCAAGCCCGCGGACCACAGTCCCGCACTCAACCACTTACATCACCAGGGCTCAGCCCTTTTTTGTTTGTTTGTTTGTTTGTTTTTTTGTTTTTAACGTGTGTTTTTGCAGCCGGTGGTACTTTCAATATCCCTCATCAACACCAGAGTTCAAAAGCATGGTATCAAACCATTAGTCTTCCTTGTTTGATGTGCAAATTTCTACATGCATATAAGGTGATGGAAAATGCCATGGCTCGGGGCAGGGCCATCTCAGTCCTCGAAGTAACAACATCGTTGGTTTTCAACACTTTACAAAGAGGGGTCTTGTGCAACAGATTTGCCTAGGGCAATGTGTTGTTTGGTCTCTAGACTGCTGCTTCCATGAACATTGATCATGTATCCAAGCGAAAAGAAATCCTGGCAACTTCAATTTGTTCTCCCATTATCATGATGTCACCTATTGGCCCAGTTAGGAGGATTCTGGTTTTCTTTACATTGAGTTGCAACACGTACTGAAGGCTGTAATTCTTGCTCTTCAGCAGTAAGTGCTTCAAATTCTCACTTTCAGAAAACAAGGTTGTCTCATCTGCATGTTGCAGGCTGTTAATAAGCCTTCCTTCAATCCTGATGCTGGGTTCTCCTTCATATAATCCAGCTTCTCTGATTATTTGCTCAGCATCAGATTAATAAGTTTGGTCAGAAGGTACAACCCTAACACACGCCTTTCCTGATTTTAAACCATGCATGACTTCTTTGTTGTGTTGGAAGCACTGCATATCGGTCCATGTACAGGTCCTGCATGAGCACAGTTAAGTTTTGGAATTCCCATTCTTCTCAAGGTTAGCTACAGTCTTTTTATGATCTACACAGCTGAATGCCCTGGCATCGTCAAGAAAACACAAGTGAACATCTTCCCGGTATTCTCTGCTTCAATCAAGGTCCATGTGACATCAGCACTGATGTTCTTCATTCTATGTCCTCTTCTGAATCTGATCTGATTTTATGGCAGCTCCCTGTCAGACATAGAAGTACAGACTATAAAACATTAATAGGTTATCCACTTCAGGGGAATTGACCCCTGAAAACCTTCTAGATAGCAGCAGATACTGACAATTCCGTGAGTAGATGCAGAACAGTGTCAGAGTTAGTGCCAGAGCTTGCCAGGTCCGAAAGTTCTTAACATATAACTGATGAACAGCTTCCTTCTCAAAGTCAAGTCAGTCTTAGTAACTTGAGTGGAGTAAAGCATGAGACAGCAAAGACTTCAGGACTTCCATTTCTTGATGGGAATGACTCAAAGTGAGAAGGAACAGCTGCAAATATGTATTAAGAACTGGAACTTATAAAGCATAAAGTATGACTCTAGGGACATTGGAAGTTGTGAAAAATTGAATGGAACTCATAAAGATCATTTTGAATCAGAAAATCATTTGGTTTATGATACTGGGAATGACCTGAAAATGGTGTGGCATTCATCATCATAAATATTCATAATTGATCTTGAAGTACAATGCTGTCTGTGAGAGAAAAATATCTATCTGTATCCAAGAAGATCCAGTCAATATAAGTATTATTCAAAAGTAAACATCTATCATTAAAGCTGGGGATGAAGAAATGGAAGAATTCTACCAATGTCTTCAGTCTAAAATTGATCAAACATGCAATAAAGTTGCAATGATAATTATTAGCGCTTGGAATTCAAAGTTGGAAACAAAGGAGAAGGAAGAATATGTGGAATATGATCTTGGTGATAGAAACAAAGCCAGATATCTCATCATAGAATTTGGCAAGACCAATGACTTGTTAACAGCAAATAGCCTTTTCAACAACAGAAATAGTGACTATATGTAGGGACATCTCTAGATGGAAGGCACAGAAATCAAATCAGCTATATCTGTGAGAATAGATGACAGAGAAGCTCAAATTCAGTACCTAAAAGCAGGCCAGGGGGTGAATGCAGAACTGATCCTCAGTTAGTTATTCCTGTGTAAGTTCAAGTTGAAGGTGAAGAAAATGAAAACAAGTCTAGGAGAGCCAAAATATAATCTTGAATCTATCCCACTTGAGTTTTGGAAACATCTCAAGAACAGATTTGCTGCATGGAATACCCATGGCAGAAGACCTGATGGCCACTGGGAGGATATCAAGAACAGTATACAAAAGAAACCCAAAAGGTCATTAAAATAGACAAAGAAAGAAATAAATAAAAGACCAAAGTGGATTTCAGCCGAAACTCTGAAGCTCGCTCTTAATCCTAAAGTAGCTAAAGGAAATGGAAGTATTGATGAAGCAGTCAAAGAGCTGAACATAAAATTTCAAATGACAACTCAAGAAGATAAATTGAGGCTGAGCCCCAGTGGCGTAATGGTTGTGCGCGGGACTGTGGCCCACTGGGATGGAGGTTCAAATCCAGCTCCACGGAGTAAAGGCTGGGCCTCCTACTCCCACCACCTGAGGGCAGTGATGCCCCCCTCCCCCCCCCAAAAAAAAGAAGATAAATTGAAATATTAAAATGAAATATACCAAGACCTAGAGTCAGAAAACCAAATATTTTAAACTGAAAGAATGAAAAGAAAAACTCAAGCTTCCAACTGCAATATTGGAAGATTCTCTGAGTCCAAATAGTGAATGATACAGGGATTATGAAAACAAGAAGAAAAAAAACACAGCACCCCTATACCAAAAGAGCTAGTTAAAATTCCATCATCTTGAGATCAAGAGTCAATGGTATTGAAAGGGGAAATACAAAGTACACTAAAACAATAGTGCAAAAGAAGACGCCAGGAATTAAGGAAAGGCCAATTGGGAAATTCAATAAGCTGATTGAGTTAGTCCGGATAGACTAGAGGAACAAATTTCAGAGACGCGCATATAGGTATAAGGAAAGGGTTTATATACAAAAGAAATGTGACCCTAAGAAGGCATCCCAATCCAGTCCAGTGCAAAGTCCTAAGTCCAATAATAACCCATATGCCTGAAATCAGTCTATAAAGTCTGCTTCTGACTCAGGAAGTCACAGATCAGTGGGTGCAGAATTCTGGTGCTGGCAGGGGTCTCCCCAAGGCTCCTAGCTTCCAGGGCTCAGGTCCATCAACAGCATGCCACTCCAGCTTCAGAGGTCTGTCTTCATCAGGGCTAAGCCATGTGGTCTCTCCACCGGCTACTCCAGCCTCCCAGCTACCGCCATTCTGTGTTGCCTGTGGTTAATCATCTCTGAAACTAACACCCAACAACTGGGGAAGATAGCTTCTCATCTTCACGAGGGAAATAATGTGAGATTTCCCAGGAGCCTCAGGTGAAAGCCATGCCCACACAGAGGCCTCATCAGCTACTCAATAGCTTTCTCCTGATTAACAGGCCAGACTCCACCCCTATATTTCAATTGTAAAATTAACATAAGCAGATGACTGCCAAATGATGAAGCACTGGAAGCACTCAGTGATCTATGTCAAGAAATTTGGAAGATAGTTAATTGGCCAACTGAGTGAAAACCATCCATATTTGTACTGTTTTCAAAGAAAGGTGACGCAAGAGAAAACACAAATCATAGAAAAATATTATTGATACCCCATGTAAGTATAATTTTGCAGATCATCCAACAACAGTAGCAGCAATACTTTGAGAGAGAACTACCAGAGATTTAGACTGGATTTAGAACAAGAGACTTCATTGCTGACATCACCTAGATCTTGGCTCAATGCAGAGAATACCACAAGGACATTCGTATTTTAGTGACTGCGCAAAAACATTTTGTGAATCATAACATACTGTGGGTAACCTTAAGAAGAATGGGAATTTCAGAACACTTCTTTGCGTTCATGAAGAACCTGTACATGGTATAAAGGAGTACTGCATTGTTTAAAGTCAAGAAAGGTGTGCATCGAGAGACCATTACCTAAAGAAGGACATTGTGCCTAGTCAATAGAGGGGCAGTGAAAAAGAGAATGGCCCTTGAAAAGATGAACAGGCACAGTGGCTACAACGTGGGCTTAAAGAACAATTGTTCTTATAAGAACAATTTTGAGGACATCACAGGCCTGGATGGTGTTTCTTGTGTACATAAGTGTGGGAAACTAACACTGAGGGGAATATGACGAGGCCTACTTCCTCTATGACTTGACTTTAATCTTTATATATAATGGCCTTACAGTGTGTCTACTGGCTCTTCAGTTGTTAGAGGCTGGCTTCCTCTGACACATAAGGATGCTATGGGTCAGGAAAAAATCAATAGGCTGTCAACATCAGCAACCCCACTAGCATACTGTTGTACCTACTGTTGTCTGGTGTTCAGGAAAACTGCCTGAACATGTGACATCAGTGATATTGTTCTGTAATTTGTACATTCTGTTAGGACACCTTTCTTTTGAATGGGTATAAACGTAGATGTTTTGCTCATATGCTACCTCTTGAGAAAGTTGAAGGGCAACATTAATTTTGGCACAGTGACTTTGTATTCTTTCCATCTTCTTTCGATTGATACAGGACCTATCAAAGGAACTACTGCTCCTTTCTCCCCTCCCAACTTTCCTATTCCAAGAATTACTAATGAATCTTGATTGCATATTTTATCAATTTCAGACTGAGGATGTTGGTAAACTTCAAGGTTTTCATGAAAAACACTAGTTTGTATATATGTTTGAGTAATATTGGCTACAGTGTCTTGTATATGGATAGATATTATCCTATCACAGACAGCATTTACTTCAAGATACATCTGGAAATGCTTTTTGACAACAAATGGCATACCATCATTCTTGAATCTGTCATTTTCAGCATAGCAAACCGCATGACTTCCTGATTCAAAATGGACAAAACTAGATCATTTCAGCTCACTGAGTGTCTAGGCTATTGATCTTTATCTTTGATGGCTTCCAATGTCCCTAGATTAATTCTTTGTACAGTCTAAGTTCTGGTTATTAATAGATAATGGCAGGTGTCTCTTCTCACAGCTGAGTTATGCTCCATCAGGAAATGAAGGTCCTGAAGGCTTTTAAAAAAGTTCTATTGGCACATATATAATTCATACATTCAAGCATATTTAGAGTTGCACCATCATCACTACAATCAGAGTATATTCTTTTTTTGTTGAACTCATTGTAATTCGCTTGTCATGTCCCTCTAATGTCCCCTGTCACTCTTCCAAGAACCATCATCTATTTACTGTCTCTGTTGATTCACATCTCCTGGATTTCACATACAGAAAAACGTAACAGCCACAACAGGGAAAAATCTCCAAAGGTGTGGTTTTCTCAGCCTTCATGCCATCCGTGTCATGGTAATTGACTCTGCTTTGAGAAAACAGTCCTTTCTCCATCGTATTTTGAGTGACTTCTGATCCCACGGGGCCCTTCTTTTTATTTTGTTTGGAAAGAAAGTCTAATTATTTATTGATCTACTCATCATGCACTACATATAATTAACACTTCTATCATTTCTGAGGTAGAAGTGATCAAGCAAACTGCTAGCTACAAACTATCTATACATTTTTAACTCCAGGACAAATCATTAAGATCCAGGATTCAGTCAAGTTTAAACTTCCATGTGGTTTCATATGATCAGCAGTACCTTCCAGTTAGACAATTTTGATCATCTATTTCCCGGGCATGAACTGCCTGTTCATACTGCGAGGTGGCAGTAACAGGCTATGGGAACTGATGGCCTTCGCATTCAGTAAGCGCCCCCTCTTCCCACTCAGCCAGTAAGGAACAACAGGACCAGGAAAGTCATCTCTTATTGACTGCTGGCATTTTCTGAGTATTTTATAGAGCTTGAATTCAATTTTACAAAAACCTCCACAAAAACAAAATAAAACAAACTTATTCTGAACGTGTCCTCCTTGAAGCAGCTATTAACAACTCGAACACAATTTCTGGGAAAGAATCTGCAGCTTTGAGCAATGCTTTAGAAGATTGTGGCGGTGATGTGCTTATGCTAATTTCATGATTGGGATGTAGGGGTGTAGTCTAGTCTGTTAATCTGGAGATAGCCATTGAGTAGCCAATGAGACCTCCGTGAAGGCATGGCTTTCTCCTGAGACTTCTGGGAAACCTTGCAATATTTCCCTCATGGAGATGAGAAACTATTTCCCCTGTTGTTAGGATTTAGTCTCAGAGGGATGAATCACAGACATTACAAGATGGCAGCATCCGAGGAGCTGAAGGAGCTGGAGGACAAGCGGCACGGCCTTACCCTGATGGAACCAGCACTCTGAAGCTGGATTAGCCACGCGGAGACCCCTGCTAGCGCTGAGTTGCTTCTACCATCAGTGGATGCTGTTGATGGACTCACAGCATCCTGGAAGCGAGAAGCCATGGGGAGACCCCTGCCAGTGCCGGGCCTCTGCACCCATTGGCCTGTGACTTTGTGAGTCAGAAGGAGACATTATAGACTGGTATTGGGCATATGGACTAATAACGGACTTATGACTTTGTACTGGACTGGGTTGGGATGCTTTCTTAGTGTCCTATTTCTCTTATATATAAGCCTTTTCCTTATACCCATATGCATGTCTATGATTTTGTTTCTCTAATCAACACGAACTAACACAAAGAAATTTCTCCCCAGTCTGCGAAGGGCATATTCCCATTCCATCATTGGTAGGAATAGTACCTGTTGCTGGAGGTACTTTAAATCCTTCTGCTGCAAACATCAAGACCGCCATGAAAGGGTTACTATCAGGAACACTTGAGAACTTTGACAGGGCAGGGAGAGTTTGATTTTAAATGAAACCTGTGACATGGCAATTCCACTTGTAAGTCTCACGGCCCATTCCCAAGGGGCTCATCTTCTGTCACTGCCTCTGAAAGCGTTTTGATTCTGGTCATTTCCCTAAGGTTTCCAGTGGTGAACTCCTCGGAAAAGGACAGTCTGTTCCCTCTGCTTTGTCTGTTCTTGGTCAGGAATCTCTGCTGAAACTCGTTCATGTCTAGTGACTCTACTGGTCTATTTTCATATGCCAGTCATACAGCTTCCAGCAACACACAAACCATCACAGGACAAAGCCTTCACAGACAACTGGTCGAGACAGCAGGCAACAGCAGCAAATCAATCCCTATATCAAACCCCACCTGTTTGATATACCTCGAGCAATTTATCTCTGCCAATGTGAACCTCAAGGGATACACGTCTAAGTCCCCAAAAGGTACATCAAGTGTGATGAAAAGAACTGTTTGTAATCTTTAAATAAGGTACTAAAATATCACACACTAAATTGTGTTGTTACCAATGGGCGTCATTGCTGTGGGACTGGAATGGGACAGTAACCTGAACAGATCTCCAGAGGGCAGCAGAGAGTCATCTACGCCTGCTTGGTACACTCCTGACACGCCTCCCACCCCCCAACACTCCTCATTCTGTTCTTTCTAATGCCAATTTTGACAAGCTGGGTGGTCAGGATTAGGAAGCCTGTGTAAGGTCATAGAGAAAAGCAATGCCAAGAAAGCCAAAAGGAAGATACAGTTACAGCCTTTTTTTTTTAAACTACTTATTTTTTTTTAATCATTTTATTGGGGCTTCCTACAACTCGTTTTTTTTCAGCTGCTTGTTTTTTTTTTTAAATCATTTTATTGGGGGTGTGTACAACTCTCATCACAATCCACACATATATCCATTGTGTGTTGATCCCATTTGTACATTTGTTGCCATCATCATTCTTAAAACATTTGCTTTCTACTTAAGGCCTTGGCATCAGCTCCTCATTTCCCCCCTCCCTCTTTTCTCCCCCTCCCTGATGAACCCTTGATAATTTAGAAATCGTTGCTATTTTCTCATATCTTACACTGTCCGACGTCTCCTTTCGCCCACTTTTCTGTTGTCTGTCCCACGGGGAAGAGGTTATGCTTACATCCTTATAATCAGTTCCCCCTTTCTAACCCACCTCCCCTCCTTCCTCCTGGTATTGCCACTTTCCCCAATGGTCCTGAAAGGATCATCTGTCCTGCATTCCCTGTGTTTCCAGTTCCTATCTGTACCAGTGTACATCCTCTGGTTTAGCCGGATTTGGATGTGTAATATAAAATTACAAGGGAAATTGTATGTTTAATCATTGCTACACAGCACCCTGACTGACTCGTCTCCTCCCTGGGATCCTTCTGTAAGGGGATGTCCTTTTGCATAAAGATTGGCTTTGGGTCCCCAATCTTCACTCCCCCTCATTCACAATGATATGATTTTTTTGTTCTCTGATGCCTGATACTTGATCCCTTCGACACCAAGTGATCACAGTTTTCTTCCATTCGGGCTTTGTTGCTTCTGAGTTAGAAAGTCGCTTTTTAACCATCAAACTTTTAAGACCCCCAGATGCTATATCTTTTGATAGCCAGGTACCATCAGTGTGGCGGTCATGTACTTATGTCAATTTCATGATTGAGATGTAGGGGTGGAGTCTAGCCTGTTAATCTGGAGATAGCCACTGAGTAGTCAATGAGGCCTCTTTGTGGGCACAGCTGTCCCCTGAGACTTCTGGGAAATCTGGCCATTATTTCCCTGATGGAGATGAGAAGTTATTGGGAGTTGTTGGGAGTTAGTCTCAGAGACAACGAACTATGGATAAGACAAGACAAATGTCATAGGAACTGGAGGAGCCAGAGAAGCAGCACAGCCTTACCCTGGTGGAGCCAGACCTCTGAAGCTGGAGAAGCCACGTGCAGAGCCCTGCCAGCACTGAGTTGCCTCTCCCAACACTGGATGATGTTGATGGACCCTGAGCCCTGGAAGTGAGGAGCCGGGGGGAGACCCCTGCCAGTGCTGGGATTCTGTACCCACTGGCCTGTGACTTCGTGAGTCGGAAGGAGACTTTATAGACTGGTATCAGGCCTATGGGCTAATATCGGACTTATGACTGTGAACTGGACTGGGTTGGGATGCTTTCTCAATGTCCTATTCCTCTTGTATATAAATCGTACCCTTATATCCATATGCATGTCTATCAATCTGCTTCTCTAGTTTACCCGGACTAACACAATCAGTTTTCTTGACCATGTTTGCTTATGCAATCATTTGTCTTCAGCAATCATGTTGGGAAGGCGAGCATCATGGAATGCCAGTTTAATAGATCAAAGTGTTCTTGCATTGAGGGAGTACTTGAATGAAGACCCAATGTCCATCTGCTATCTTAATACTAAACCTATATGCACATAGATCTTTTTTTTGTGTATGTGGCATCACTGCCCTGTTGGAAGTAGGAAGCCAAAGATCTATTTACCAATCATCAAATACAAATATATTTACATATGGACATGCCTGTATTTAGACCTCCATAAGTGCCCTTTGCCTCCTAGTTCTTTCCTCTATTTCTTGTTACTTTCCTCTTTTCCCACTATCATGCCTAGCCTTCATTTTGGGTTTCAGTAATTCCTCTAAGTTACATTGCCCTTTGATCAATCTCTACCAGACCTCTCACACCCTCCTTGCCACTGATTTTGGATCATTTGTTGTTCCCTTGTTCCTGGGTTTGTTAACACCACTTCCTTTCCCCCACATTCCCCTCTCCCTTTTGCCCCCAGAACCAAACCACTGGTCCCATTGTTTTCTCCTCCAGATTGTTTATCTGGCCTATCTTATCTAGATAGGCCTGAAGAGATAATAATATGCACAAAAACAAGACAGTAACACAAAGCGACAAAAGAAAACAAAACAACCATCACAACAACCACCTAAAGTAATGACAAAAAAGAGAAAAGCCTACAGATAGTTCAAGGTTAGACTTTGGGGCCAGGGTGGGACACTCCATAAACTCGACCTGAAAACAGTTACCGCTTTTGTATCATTAAATCATCCCTTTAAGCCCACAGGGAAGAAGCACACCAGCCTGTGTGACCACGAGGTGTCCAAGGGAGCCGGTATCAGGCATCAAAGAACTAAAATTATATCATTATAAATGAGGGGAAGTACAGATTGGGGGACCCAAAGCCCAGCAATAGGTGAGGCAACATCCTCTTACAGAGGGGTTGCAGGGAGGAGATGAGCCAGTTAAGGTACAGTGTAGTAACAATGAAATATGCACCTTTCCTCTAGTTCTCAAATGCTTCCTCCCACCCACCATCACGATGTCAATTCTACCAGACAAATCCAGCTAGACTAGAGGATGTACACTGGAGTTGGGAACATGGGGAATTTAGGACACATGATCCTTCAGGAATAGTGGTGGGAGTGGTGATACTGGAAGGTTGGAGGGATGGTGGAATAGAAAGGGGGAACCAGTTACATGGATCTATGTATAACCTCCTCTCTGGCGTACAGACAACAGGGAAGTGAGTGAAGGGACACATTGGACAGCGTACGATATGAAAAAGTAATAACAATGTGTAAATTATTAAGGGTTCATGGGGGAGGGGAGGGAGAAGGGAAGGGAAATAGGAGGAGCTGGTACCTGGGGGCCTAAGTGGAGGGAGGATGTTTTGAGAGTGATGATGGCAACAAATGTGCAAATCTGGCCTGCATACAATTGATGTGTGTATCCCAAGGGCTCCAGTAGAAAATATTTGGAAATAAATATGGCGACATGTGTACAAATTTGCTTGATAAATGATGTATTGAATGCTACAAGAGCTGTAAGAGCCCAATAAAATCATTGAAAAATAACACCTTTTGATCAGATTAGGCAAATACCACAATTAATAGTAGATGTGATTGACTGGTTGAAAATGGCCCATACAAGTCCATTTCTGCTCACTAATGCCTAGGTTACCAATCTTTATGCATTCCATCTCATTTTTGATGACCCATGACCTAAGAATGAACTTTAGAGGGACTGGAATTTGCTTCTCCGCTCCACCCTTGACCCGCTCTGTGACCTTGGGTCAGTTGCTTAAGTTCTCTGTGCTACTGCTGAACAGAGGCATTTAAACATGCAATTAAATAATTAGCTACCAACATGGTGAGTGCTATGAAGAGAAGCTAACTGCTTTGCAATCAGTGAGTAGTTAGTTGTGAATATAAAACATTACTTTATGGAAGCACATTGACATCAGTAGCAAGATGATAATTATAAGCACCCAAAGTGTCAGGTTCTTCACCAGTTTAAGGAATGTGAAAATATTCTGTAGTCAAGTGAAGCTGCTAGGGGATCCCCATTGTGAAAAAGATACCATATTTTTTGGACCACAAGATGCACTTTTGACTTATGGTCTGAAGGCGTGGTACCCCAGAACATTTGTTTATGATCCCCTGGGCCTGCTGACTATCCTGTCCACTGCTGTCTGCATGCTGTGGATTGCTGTGTGTTCAGGGGAAGTTCCACCTCCTGGAGTCTTCATGTCAGTCAGGTCACATGATCAGCACAACACACCCTTCCCTCATTTGTTCATGAAAGTGACAATGGTTCTTAACATCACCATTAAGTTTACGCTGTTCATTATAACCGTATTTTGCTTTATTTTAATATTTTAGTATACTGGTACCATTTGGTTCAGAATATTTTTTCTTGGGTTCCTGCTCTAAAAACTGGGTGTTTCTTATGATCAGATGTGTCTTATGATCAGGTGCGTCTTATGGTTCCAAAAAGATGGTATTCCATTAACATGTCAGAGGCCATTCCCTGGGCTATTTTTGTGACAGCTCCAGCAAAATCATCTATAAGATCTGACTGTCTTTGATCCAGCTGTGTTCCCAAACACACTTCAGAGTCCCTTCACCCTTTTACCCAGGTGCCTTGGAGCGGTAGCAGCAGACTGGAATTTTCCAGGCTCTGGAAAACGGTATCAGTCACAACAAGCTGTGATTTGATCAATGGGAGGTGAGTGTGAACAGCTCTGAAGTGGCCTGAGAAAAGAACAAACAGACTTGGAAAGCTCAAGGTACAGACTGCGCACGGGTGGCCTCCCAGGAAATGAAGCCAGGCTTACCAGCAACAACACTAAGTACCCACCGAGTATAGTCCTTTGACAATCGCTATGGCATCGGCTAACTGCTGAGCGAAGCATTTTCTCATCTGCTCCTCATTCTGCGAACCAAAAATAAATATGATGAACACCACATTATGTTTCCAACTATGAATCATGCTTATGATGATGGGGCCCAGTGGGCAAACATTATCATGAAAAGCATCACACTCTCTTGAAAATGTCCATTTGTAATCATTTCTCCTGCGCTGCATCTATTCAGATACATCTGGTTCTGACTTTAGAGTTGACCCAAAGCACTAGAGGGAATCAGTGCAGAACATTCCAGCACTTTAGTTTATTTGATGCATCTATCAGCCCTGAACTGATGAAAAGGCAGTGATATCTATTTGTAATTCTCCTCCTCTTCCTGTCTCAGTGGCATTTGCTCAGGTATGGGGATCCAAAATGGCGATGGCAAAACTTAGGGTTGTTTGCTGATTGTGGGAAGAACTTGAGGTATCTGTCTTGTGTAGCAATGCAAGAAAACATACTTTAAAAAAATAGTCCTTCCTTGCGGGTGTGTGAACAACACATAACAGGGGCTTCAAAAACTTAATGAAAAAATTCTCTTCTCTTTTCATTCCATGTTTCCCTGGACCTATGAAAGCCCCCTCAGAGGTTTTCAGTTCAGACCAAACTGAACTTAAGCATCACTGAACCCCTTATTTTCTCTCTAATCTTAAATAGATCACGTAAGCCTGGATGGAATGCTTGGCTGGCTTCTTTATCCATCGATCAGAGATCGCCAGATTTCCACTCTAGGAACGTTGAAGGATTTAAGGAAGACATGTACTTAACCAACTCAGCAAAGTACTTATGATGGTGTGGTCAACATGTGTGCTTTTTTAATATCAGAGAAATAGTAGTGATGCATACTCATGACAACAGATCAGTTTGCCAACCTGACCAAAGTTCCGAGGAATTTCTGCAAACCAAGAGCCCAGACAGCAAAAGTACCACCATACAGCCATGCAGTGGGGAGAGAGAACTCAAGTGACCCTCTCTGGGTGAGGGAGGAGGTGCTGCCATTTTTTAAAAAGTATTTTTTATCTTTATGCAATTCAATTAAAACAGACTTGCCAGGTTTATGACGTAACATTCACTACATACACGTGATCCAGGCAAGGCAGTTCTAGATATGCTGATGACTCCACTCTTAGTAAAACATGAGTGGTGTCAGTGAGGTCCAGCAAGTGCCTCTGTTCCTGTTGCATGACCGCATTTCCGTCACAGGGTGAGAGAAGGGAGAGCTACCAGCTATGATGTGGATTACCAGCAAACATCTGGAGAAGCAGGAGGCGGAGGGGGTTTTGATAATCTAGCATAGGTTAACAACCTCCTGAATGTACTCATGTCATTATCAATGATGTTTTTGAAAAAGTTCTCCTCTCAGGCAATGGTCACAGAACTTCTCACTTGAATGCAACATCACCACATGTGGTGGGTGTATGGGGAGGAGGAGCCATTTTTAACCAGTGTCCTCAAACAAGTCAATAGTCTTCCCTGCGTCTCTGTTTGGGCTTTTTTTTTTTCATCTATTAAATCAAGATAATAGGGCTGAGCCCCGGTGGTGAAGTGGTTGTGCACGGGACTGCGGCCCACTGGGACGGAGGTTCAATTCCAGCAGTGGGGCTAGGCCTCCTACTCCCACCACCGAGAGCAGTGATGCCCAAAAAATAAAACAAAACAAAACAAAATCGAGATAATAGCTGTACAGACTCAAATGGGTCATTCAGAGGGTCCAATGAGTTTGGTCCATAAGGGAGTACTTTAAAATGCCCCTGACACATGGTCAAGCTATCCCAGGATGTTCCACAGAGTTCTGAAGAAGAGGGAGTTAGAGGATAATGGGATTCCATCCTCCCACCCCCACCCCCCATGAACTTTTTGAAGCTAATCTCCAACACATTAGCCACATTAAATGAAACACAGCATGGGCAACTTAACTGCACTTCATGAATCACTAAATGTCTAAGTACAGGATCGATCCACACACAATGAAGGGAGGAGGGAAACTGACCTGTTGATAATATTTCTCCACTGTTATGATCTTGTCATTCAGAATCTCAAAGAGACGGAGAGCCTCCTCTTTAAGTTGTTCCTCAAATTGTAACTGAAGAAACTGTTTGAGAAAGCCAAAATCCACTTGAAGGGCTTTAATGATCTAAAATGGAAACACAGGCATGAGGACAGATAGTGATGACTCTCTATGAGAAGACTATAACACATTCTGGGTGAGGGACATGTCCTGCCTTTTCGGGATGACTTCTCAATTACCTTGCATATTGGCCAACCCCAGTCATTCCATCTCTGGGTCCTTAGGCTCTCAAAATGACAATTCATCTGCTAGACTAAGAGGGGTTCCTGGATATGGAGAGGATGTTCCCAGCAATTTCTCCCTATATAGAATAAAATAATTATGCTCACAACAGTTTTTTGTGTGTGTGTTTTATGAACCCTCAAAGCTAATGTTCAAGATACAGATTTCAGATCGGAGAAGATGGGGAAGAACAGACACTTGCTGTGAGTGAGGCACTTAGGTATCTAATCAGTGAGTTGAGTAAGAACCATAGGTGATATCATCAGAACAATGTATTTCTGCCTCTCATCATCTGTCTCAGATGCCTCCTCTAAATTATATTCCCTCCTTCCTGAATGCAAACACTGGAAAATTCTTTGACCTTTCTTTTCATTCTCAGGAACAGGAAGTTCTTGCAAAGCTTAAAATATGGCCTCAAGATAGCATTTAGAGCATGACTATGATGACTTCATCACCTTAAGCATCATGCTAAGTGTTCTTTTTGTAGTCCACGCTAAGCAGACCCCTATCTTAGGGAGCATTCTGCTGGTGCAGCAGTTAGAGTCCTCCTCTGTTAACCAAAAGGCCAGTGGTTTGAGCCTCCCAGGTATTCTGCAGAAGAAAGGTGTGGCCGTCTGCTCCCACAAAGAGGTACCGCCTTGGACACTGTGGGGCAGTTCTACCCTTTCCTTGTACAATCTCTGTGGCTCAAAGTTGACTAGACGACCATGGTTCAGTCTTTAGAGAAAAGAGGAAGACCTGCTTTGGTGCTCTCTCACCTCCTCTTCTACACTCTAGCTGCTATGTCAGATTCTACCAGGGCAAAGCAAGAGAGGTAAAAGAACATAGCTGGTGGAGGATCTTCAAGTTGATCTGGCAGGGTCTGAAAATGAATCCTTCCTTGCTTGGGCACGGACATAACTTCTCTAGATAGTCCCTTCACTGGGTCCTTCTGACAGATGCCCTTCTACCCAAGCAGACACCTCACTCTCTCGCCATGGGTCTCTCTATTCTGGCTACTTGCTATCTTTTCTTTCACTTCTGGAAATCAACCTTTGCTGCAGATCATTTTAAAGATGGTTGTAGTCATCCATCAACAGTGTGCACCCACAAATTTCCCTCGGACACTGAAGAGGAACGTGAATAGAAGGTCATCATGGATACATCAGCTGGAACTTGGTGGAAAGCAGAGAATGCCAGAAAGATGTTTACTTGCGCTTCATGAACTAGGCAAACATTCACATTAACTATGTGAATCATGACAAATTATGGATAACATTGTGAAGAATGAGAAGTCCAGAACATAAGAATTGTGCTCATGCAGAAAACCAATTAAATTTGAACAGAGGCAAGGGATACTGCATGGTCTAAAATCAGGAAAGCTGTGCATCAGGTGATAGTCTTTCGCCATATTGATTCAATCTGTATGCTAAAAAAATAATTCTCGAAGCAGGAGTTCATGAAGAACGTGGCGTCTGGATTGGAGGAAGGCACACGAACAAGCTGCGACATGCACATCACCCCACCTTCCTTGTTGACCGGGAAGACGCCTTGACAAAGATCAAAGATGACAGCCCTGAGTACGGATTACACATCAACATAAAGAGAAAAGAACTATCCTTTCTGGACCAGTAGGCAACATAATTGACAAGTGGATCAAATATTGGAATTGCTTTGATCTTCACTTTACTTGGATCTACAATCAAGCCCCCCCCCGCAAAGGAGGGGTTAAGGAATCCAGTGATGCAGTGCACTGGGCAACTCTGCTGAAAAAGACCTCTTTAAAGGGGTCAAAAGCAAAGAAAGTCCCCTGCAGGGCTCAACGGGGCCTGGTTCGAGGGTACATATGTTCCATCACCTCTAATGCACATGAAGCCTGGCCAACAAGTCTGCAAGACCAAAGAAGTCATTCATTCGAAATCTAGCGTTGGCTCATTCAGAGTCAAACCAACAGCACTGGAATACCAAAGATCTATCAGATTCATTTTTTTTTAAAGCATGAAAGAACACCTAAGTAAACTGGCAAATGTTTAGGAAAAGGGTCACTCCTCAAAGGGACTCGGAGTGTGTGTAAATTGAAACAACCTCCCAATAAGACAGTGTTCTTCCAAAACACTAATGCAGCTAACCCTTGGCTGAGAAATTCCACATGCTTATTAGCATTTGATTAGAAACCATCAAAATTATCCTCAGGAAGAGGGTATCTTACATCCTCTCTCACAGAAAAAAAAACACACACACACACAGAGAATAAATAGAAATTTATTCTCTCATACTCCAGGAAGCTAGAAATCTGAATTTCAGCACAACAGCTCTAGAGGAAGGTTCTCTCACAGTGTCAGCCTTGAAGAGAGGCTCTTGTGTGCTTCCAATGAGGAGCCCTGGGGGGTAGGGGTTATTAGTCGGTCTGCTAACTACAAGGCGGGCAGTTCGAAACTGCAAGCTGCTCCTCGGGAGAAAGACAACGCTCTCTATAGCCTTGGACAAGAGGAAAGTGAAAGAGTCTCAGAAACACACAAAGGCACTTCTACCCTGTCTTCCAGGGTTGGTCACTATCCGTTGGAATTGAGCCGGTGGCCATATCTTGGCTTAATTTGGGGTCTCCTTTCAACAGCTGTGGATGGAGCATTCCTGGGCGATCTCCAAGTGCCCTGGAATCTCTCTTCTCCTGGATCTAGGTTCAAAGGCATTGCTGGTGGTACAGAGGTCCCTATGACCTCTGCTCCCTTTCATCGCTACCCTATCCTAGACGAATGACTCAAGGTACAACAAAATGATGTAGATTCTCTCTTACCTCATTAACATGACTGCCATGCATCCTCTTGAATCAATAGTATAGAAGCTAAGTTTGACAGTCTGTGAGACAGTTATATCAGATCACAAAAAGGAGGACAAGCGCATAGCTGGGCATCAGAACTCTGACCCTTATTTTGGGAGAACCCAATCTAATCAACAACAGGGAGTGTGACACGCATTCAGACAACGCAAGGCAACAAACTCGTGAGATAGATCAATAAATTCTTCATGCACAAGGATTGGACGTTTTTCAAATTATACTGTTAAGGGAAACTAAAGCACACAAGGGTATTTAGTCTCTCCCATGTGTCCGTTTTGTTGTTTGAGATTTTCAATAACAGCCGCAGGAAAGAAATGTTACACCTCTTTATAAATAAGAAGGGGGTGGGACATCAATGGAAATATGAAATAATGTCAAAATCTGACAAAGCTGTGTGGTGTGAATCCGATGGCCAATCATTATATCATCACCGTTATATCATTTTCTACATTCTTGTATGTGCCCAAAGTTTCAAAATAATTGGCAGAAAGAATCACAAATAGAAAATGCCCCAGGTATCCAAAGAATCCCAACAAGTAACCAAATACTTCACTAAGCAAATTAACATACAGGACTACAACAGAAGTCGAGATACTAGTGTATATGAAGTATTCTGAAAATTCTAAAAAGTATCTCTATGCTTGTTTGTCAACAATGCTATCATGCTGCAATTTTTAAGGATTTCATCTCTATTAGTAAAAGGAACATAAAGACAAGTGCCAACATTTAGCTCAGACGTTTAAAAATGGACCCAGATTTACCTGCACTAGATGTTGGGTAGACAAATTCAAGTCTTTCAGCGGCAAGATCTCACTGACATCCGTTTGAGTAGCATGGTCTGTGGTGAAAAAGCCAACCTTTAAATCAGCCGAAATGCTAAGTCTGGGGGGGCGAAAGGGGAGAGAAAAACACAGAGATGAAATGTGTTTTAGTCACCAGATTATTTTAGTCACGAGGTACTTCTTGGATAAATCGTGCATGCAAACATGTTAGAGTGAATCGGGTAAAAATGGAGCAATGCCAAGGCACTGGGGAGAAGTCCTGGTAAAACAGTGGGCTATGAACATGAATGGGGTTTCTGGCCAAGCCAGCAGTTGGAGCCCACCAACTGCTCTGTGGGAGAAAGACGAGGCTTCAGCTCCTGTAAAGATTTACTGCCTTGGAAACCCACAGGGGCAGTTCGACTTCTTCCTATTGGGTTGCTCTGTGTCAGAATCAACATAATGGCAGTGAGTTTGGCTTGATGAAGGCATGTGTGTGAGTCTGGGTAGACCAGAGAAACAAATTCATAAACACGCATATGGATATTAGGGAAAGGTTTATATACAAGAGCAACTGTACATCAAGAAAACATCCCAGCCCAGTCCAGTTCACGGTCATAAGTCTGATATTAGCCCATATAGCTGATACCAATGCATAAGTCCTCTTCAGACTCATGAAGCACATGCAATGACATCAGAACCATCACAGGCCAGTGGGTGCTGAGTCCTGTGTATCCAGTGGTGGGAGAAGCATCTCATCGCTGGCAGGGGCTTCTCTGTGGATTCTCAAACATCTCAGCACTGGCAAGTGTCTCTGTATGGCTTTTCTGGCATCAGAGGTCTGGTTTCACCAGGGTAAACCCATGTGGCTTCTCCTCTGGGATGTCTCACAGGGAGTCAGCTTTATGTCTTGTCAGTAGAGCATCTCCACGGGACTTAAATCTCTCACCTCCTGGGGGCAGATATGGCCAGATTTCCCAGAATTTCTCAGGAGGAAGCCATGCCCACACAGAGGTCTGATTGGCCAGCTCCAGAGTGACAGGCTAGACTCCACCCCTCCACTCCCAAACATGAAAGTGACATGAGATTACATGACTGTCACAGCATGTTTGAAGAAAGGAAACCTGTGGATGGGAGTTTTCACCAGCCTGTACAGGGGTGTCAGGTTGACTGCATGTCAGACACTGTTGGTGATGCTCACTACAAGTGTAATATCATTTTCCGAGATATAAATTTGAGTGCTGTCACTTAATACCCTTATCCATGAATGAGTATAGCAACCAGATATACTTTAGTGGTTCTCCACGTCTGGTCTGAGGTTCACTGGCGGCGTCTAGGCAGTTCCAGGGAATGCCCTGGATCAAATTTAAGCTCTTAAAATAAGATGAAGGTTTTCTGTGTCATTTCCATTCTATCACCAGCATTCCGAGGAATTTTCCAGAAGTTACAGGTTCAGTCAGACTGAATGATGGAGCAGGTGTGACAATTCAGCAGAAGGGCCACGAAGCCAGGCATTCAAGCAAGGTGTAAAAATGTAAAACAAACCCACCCTTCCAATTGAAGTTTTGAAAAACCATTCTTCCCCTGAATTATTATAGCAGCGATTTTTCTTTGATGAAGTTATTCTAACTCATCTGGTTATTTTAAGATAAAGAAACTGACATGTGTTTTCCCTTCTCCCTTTTTGATTTCTCAAAAGGTTAACTTACAGGCAGATATAACCATCATAAACGATATCTCTTTGAGGTCCTCAATCATTTTTTAAAAAAATAATGAAGGTGCCCTGAAACTAACAAGGGTATGACCTGTTTCTTTAAAATCATCACTGCAAGCCCTACTTGGTTTTCAAATTGTAGGAGTGCTCCTGAACAATCAGAATAAGCCAAGCATGGAGACTTGACCCTCCTTTCTGCTGACCTCCAAGGACAGACATCACAAACAGGCATCAGAAGGTCAGTCTGCTTTCTGGATGCAGTCTCTCTTCGTTGTCTTCCCACCAGTCACAACCACCTCTTTCAAAGTCAGCCCACAAGCACAGAGAGTACCACACAAGCCTACGTGGCATGATCAGGGCAGAACATCGGTGCTTCCATCCTGGTTTCTGGGTGAGCGGCTGGAGCAGAAATTGGTGTGGGCACCCCATATAATCCCTTTCTTCTTTGTGCCCGACAGAGTCAGGGGAAGGTGGCCATATGCCCAGGGCCAAAGGGCACTCCTGTTGGGTCTTGGCATATCACAAGCTTCTCTACTTAGCAGGGAGTCTGGAGAGGCAGGCAGTCAGTCAGTCTTCTTCGGGAAAATGGGTCACGAAGGATGAAGAGACTCTCAGAAGCAAGTGGGAAGACTTCTGCAGACAGAAGAGATGCCCTCAGTGACATTGGATCATACTGTGCCTTCTGGAAGGCACTTGAGGGAATCCCAGAGGGGCCTGATAGAGAGCAAGGTCAGCCCACAGATGATGAGATCTTTAACAGATGGAGAACGTTTTGACCCAGTAACATCATTGACTCAACTAAATCTGCCAGACTTTGAGCTTTTCTGACGTGTCTGTGAACAAAAGTCCTTATTGTTAAGGGCTTCTGTCGACAGTAACTGAAACCATCCTGGTGGATACTCTGTCCAAGGGACACAAGGTAAATGACTTAACTTATCTGTCCCTTAGTTTCTGCGTATGGAAAACAGGAGTGTGTATGCCATAGGGTTACAGATGGTAGTATGTGGGATAATATTTAGAAGTTTTGCCAGTGGTGTCTGTCACACAGCAAGATCTCAAAATATACTACTTGTTACTGTCCCTGGAGTTTGCAAACCTTTATATGCCCATCAACTAGTCCAAAGGTTGGGGGAGGTGGGGGAGGGAGGGTTAGTCTGGGTTGACTAGAAACACAAATTCACAGACACTCAAATGTGTACAAGAAAGAACTTTATATATAAGAGCAACGGAATACTGTGAAAACAGCCCAGCCTAGATCAAGTTCGTAAGTCTAATATTAGCCCATATGTCCAATACCAATTTATAAATTCGTCTTCAGATTGATGCATCCCACGCAATGATGTCGAATGCAGGATGATCTCAGGCCAGTGGGTGGGAAGTCTTGTGGATCCAGAGGTGTTGTAAACACCTACAGGTGGTCTCCACGTGGCTCCTCCAGTTCCCAGGGCTCTGGCTGCATCAGGATCGATCCATGTGGCTTCTCCTCAGGGATGTCTTGCAGTGAGGAGAGAGAGAGAGAGAGAGAGAGAGAGAGAGAGAGAGAGAGAGAGAGAGAGAGAGAGAGAGAGAGAGAGTTTTCTGCCTCCAAGGAAGAAATCCAGGAGTTCCTCAGAAGGTCATGCTGACACAGAGGCCTCATTGGCTTTCTCCTGATTGACAGGCTAGTTGACTCCAGATTATGGAACTACCACAAGGGGGTTGAACCCACCCAAAGGCACCTGGAGAACAAAACCTGGCTATCTGTCCCCCAAAAGTCACAGCTTTGGAAACTCTGTGATGTGGGCGGGGTCCCAGTGAGCCAGAATCCATGCCACCACTACTGCTCTGTTGGTTTTTGTTTTTTTGTTTTTATTAATTGTTTTATTGGGGGCTCCTTCAACTCTTATCACAATCCATCCATTGTATGTCAAGCACCTCTGTCCCTGCTTGTTTTGTTTTTACCGTTGCTGTGGTACAATGTTTAGAGACAGCACACGGTTTTCAGTATGATTGGGGAAAACCAATCAGAGCAGCGATTGAAAAGCCACTGCTGTGGACTTGGTGCCAACTTATGGGGACCCCGAGGTACAGAATACAGCTGCCCTCGTCAGGTTTCTAAGGCTGCCAATCTGAACTAAAGTAGACTGCCCCGTTGGTTCTCCCACGGAATGACAGGAGGCTTGGGACCACCTTTGGGTTGTAAGTAAGCACTTCAACTCCTGGGTCACCAGGGCTCACGTGACAGGTTGAGAGGCAACCCCCTCCCACTTCCCACCAAACAAACTTCCTAACAGTCAAAAAATGGCTGTTAATGAATTTCCCCCACACCCTCAATAGCATAACAATGACAGGTTGATGGCAAACAACAGTAGTATCAGAGTGTTCCAGGGAATTTCAGAATGTACATGGGGGGCGAGGGGAGCCATTATCTTTTCACCTCATTTCCCACGAACTCCTTGGAGCCCACGTGTACATCTCCGTTTCAGAGATGATTCCGGAAAGTTAGATTTTCAATGTGGTCTCATTCACGTAGAAATGTTCATGTTTTTCTTTACTCACTGAGATGGGGCGGTTGGGAGAGGCAGTCTCCCAGGGCCCTGGACTTTCACGTACATTCTCTTTGGTATGCCAAGAATGCAACGCCTTGACAACTCTACCTCCAGGGATTTCTCAGTGTTGTGTTTGCAGAGAGAACTCTTGCAGGATGAGGTAACTTCTCCAGGCAGAGAAATAGACTTGTTTTTGCTTCCTATAAAAGAGTTGAACCCACCTTCCCCCACCCCGCTGTTCCAGCCACCTACCATGCACCCCCCCCCCCCACCTCAGGCCTCCTAATATGGACTGCAATTTGTTCCATATCCATGTAGACACCCATGATGGGCTTTTCCTGTCACCCCATATAAGACTTGGGGGGCATGGGGAATCAAAACTAACGCACACAAGGCTCTGTCTACTGTTTTTTTTTTGCCTCTGGTGTCTTTGACCTCTGAGTCAGGAGTCTTTGTGTTTTCTGCTGACAACCAAGAAACAGTAAGAAGTTGACTTGCCAGTGCCATAAGCAGACTAGAATCTCAAACCCTGAACGGCCTTGACTATCATCGGACCTATATAATGCCCCGGTAAAAGCTTGATTTATTGCCTATCTTTTCAAATGACAAAAGGATGAGAATCACCATTTGACTAGACTTAGGAGAGAGCGGTCAGAGAAGGGAAAGGTTGGTCCATGGCAGTGATGAGGAATTTTGTAATCCCTCTGCACAAAAGCATAATTCATGGGGAAAAAAAGAGGGTGGTAAATTTAAGGTAGAAAGAGCCAGTACAGGGGAACACAAAAATAGCTAGGAAAAGTAAAGGTCCTCTTCCATGTGGACATCGGGTCCCAGCAGACTAAATAGCTGTTGGTGTATTTATGATAAATAGGAATGATCTGTAGAGCATCTGTAAGTAACAATAGGACAATCGCAGCACAGACTTGGTAGGATTTTGAAGGAAATTCTACATCCTTTTCAGCAAATAATTCTTTCCTTTTTGAGAAAATGCTTTTGGCTGGTGAACCTTGGTATATTAGGGAGGTGCATGGCCTGAGTTCTAGGATGAACCAGCTTTTATCTGACCCACCAAGTCAAAAGATTGGATACTGTCTTCTGTGGTGTTGCCTTCTCTCCTCCAAGGCACACCTTGGGTCTCCAGGAGTTTTCAGAGACCAGTTGACTAACGAAGAAAAGGCTCATGCCTACCTAGCAGATGGGTCCACCAGAAGGCTGAAAACTCAGTATTATAATCCTGCTTGGTACTGACTGCAACTAGGGAGAACGATCCCCCGTAAAAATACCCTCACCTAATACATTTGGGAGTCTACCTCCCCTGGACTCACAGATGGTCAGACGTTCAGATCTAAAATTTGAGGGCAGGTGCTAGAGTTTTGGGTGGATTGGTCAAGAACTTACAAGCAACAAAACGAGAAGATGGTAATCAAGAAGTCTGCAGAAAAGTCCGTGGATGAATCATTAAGAATGGGCATATGTGCACTGGTACAGATATGAACCAGAAACACAGGGAATGCAGGACAGATGATCCCTTCAGTACCAGTGGTGAGAGAGGCGATACCGGGGAATGGAAAAGACTGCAACGAGGGAGAACTATCCCCCGTAAAAATACCCTCACCTAATACATTTGGGTGTCTACCTTCCCTGGATTCACAGATGGTCAGAAGTTCAGATCTAAAATTTGAGGGCAGGTGCTAGAGTTTTGGGTGGATTGGTCAAGAACTTACAAGCAACAAAACAAGAAGATGGTAATCAGGAAGCCTGCAGAAAAGTCTGTGGGTGAATCATTAAGAATGGGTACATGTACACTGGTACAGATATGAACCAGAAACACAGGGAATGCAGGACAGATGATCCCTTCAGTACCAGTGGTGAGAGATGAAATACCGGGGAAGGGAGGGAAGGTAGGGGTAGAAATGAGGAACTGATTATAAGGATCTACAGATAACCTCCCTCCTGGGGAATGCACAACAGGAAAGTGGGTGATGGGAGACACTGAACAGTGTAAGATATGACAAAATAATGAAAAAATTATTAATCATCAAGGGTTCATGAGGGAAGGAGGTGTGAGGAGGAGGAAGGTAAAAAATGAGGTGCTGATACCAAGGGCTTAAGTAGAAAGCAAATGTTTTGAGGATGATGACGGCAACAACTGTACAAATGTGCTTGACATACAATAGATGGATGGATGGATTGTGATAAAAGTTGTATGAGCTTCCAATAAAATGATTATTTAAAATGGGCATTGAATGAAAAGATACTTTCTCCCCAGGTGAATGCTTAACACAGTGAGGTAGAAAACTGCAGAGAAGGTGTTCAACAATCTGGTTGGGGAGTGACACACATCTGTCTGCTTCTTGTCTTCACATCCTAGAGCTTAGTAAAGAAGAATGGCCATGGTGGCAGAGATGAAGCAGAGAATAGACTTCCCTTGACAAAGCATTCCTTGCTATCACCACAGCTGGACACCTAATCTACTAACAGGAGAGAGCCATATAAATCTTCTAATAAGGGAATTCTGTTAGGTTGAGAAGCCAAACTGGTGATGCTTAGGTTGTTGGCAAACCACTGAGTTGGTTTGACCCAATGCACAGCACAACAAGACCCTGCCCTGCCTTGGGTCATCCTCACATTGGCTAATATGCTTCAGCACATTGTTGCAGCCACTGTGTCCCATTGTCTTTTCAAGGGCCTTCCTCTTTTTCACTGCCTTTCTACTGTACCAGGCAGGATGTTCTTCTCCAGGGACTAGTCTCTCCAGACAACAGGTCTAAACCATCTTAGATAAGTCTTGCCATCCTGGCCTAGAAGGAACCATTTGGATGTACTTCTCCCAAAACAAATTTGTTTGCTTTTTTGGCTGTCCATGGTAATATTTTTCTCCAGCAGTACAACTTGTTATCATTTTTTTTATTAAAAGAACATTTTGTTGGGGGTTCTTACAACTCTGATTACAATCCATACACCATATTTGAACAAATGTTGCCATCATTCTTTTCTAGACATTTACTTTCTATTGAGCCCTTGGCATCAGCTCCTTTCCCCCACCTTCGTGACCCCTTGATAGGTTAAAATTTATTATTTTCATATCTCACACTGACCACTGTCTCCTTTCCCCCACAGTTTCTGTTGTTCTTTCCCCTGCAAGGGTGTATGTGTGCTTACATGTCCATCATTCCTATTGGTTACCTCCTCTTCCCCCTACCTTTCTGGTATCACTATTCCCATTCTTCTTTCTGAATTCTGTGTGTCTGAAGCTCTTATCTCTAATCTATACCTGTATACTTGCTCTGGCCTAGTCAAAAGAGGGAAGCAGCATTGGGGTCATGTTAGTGGGGGGTGGTGAAGAAGCCTTAAGGAACCAGAGGAATATTGGATAATTGGATAATTAAATATTCAATGACACCTTGCATTAGGTTAATCTGCTGCACCAGACCTCTTTAAAGTATCGGCAATCAAGGACGTTACTTTTGAGTACTAAGGTACACCTGAGCCAAGCATAGCACTCTCCATTGCATCATAGGCATGTGAGCGGTGAACACTGAATAAAGCAGACTGAAGAAGAATTGACACATTTAAGTTGTAGAGCTGGACACCAGGCCTGTGTGAACATGAGGTGTCATTGGAACTGAGTAACAGGCATCAGAAGACTCATAACAAACAAACAAACCATGAAAAAATATATCATTGAGAGCAAGGGGGTTGGAGCAGAGACTCAAAGCCCATCTATAGACAATGGAACATCCCCCCAAGAGGGGTCACAGGGAAGAGATGAGTCAACCAGGGCACAGAAGAGCACCAATGAAACACACAAATATTTGTTCAAATGCTAACGGCTGGGACAGTCACTCTGTGTAGACTTGCATTATATGTGTACAGAAAAAACGTTTAAATCAAGAAATGACTACATGGTTATAAAAGTAGGTAAGTCCAGTCTGGTTCAAGTGTGTAGGTCTGAAATAAGCTGAAGGCTTCCCTGAGGTATGGAACTAACTGCAGGAGCAGATATACAGGAAATAGGAAGATAAACCAGGAGGGCCATCGGATGGTGGCAGCAAAACGGAAAGACTCTGAGGTCTGTGTCTCCTGATGGGCAATAGAAGAGGCAATCCACAAAGCAGACACAGGCTCCAGGTCCAGCAGAAGGCGGAGGGGCAAAGAAGCTCAGTTCTATCAAGTGACTCTCCTATACTCTCCTTCCAAGGAGCTGTCATCAGGCTGTGGCTTGATGGATAGGTAGGGCTCCTTACTCCCCTACCTTCACCAAGGTAGGTCAAGTTGACCTAAAAGCTATCCGTCAAAGACCACCCCTTGTCAATTTGACAACTCTACCCAACTCTTTAGCCATATCAATCCCCCCTTGAAAGACAATAATACAGCCACACTTGCCCTAACATGATACAACAAGCAGGCATACAACTGAAAATGCCATAACCTCCCATTTCACCTTTTATTTTGTAAATAAACCAAACAAAACTCAGTGATGGGTACACACAAACAAGAATTACTCATAGCAGCTAGAGTCCTCTCTTCTGCAGCTGGTTACATGGTTGTAGCAGATATTTAGACCTACTTTTTTCTACTACTCATTCTATACTTCCTCTGGCCTCCGCAAGTCCTTCAGCTGATTGTGGTTCTTTGACGAGTAAGATGACCCAAAGCTTCTTCTGTGAACAGTCTTAGCAATTGGTATTCATGTCCGAATCTGGATGCTGTTGTTTCCTATGATTTTAATTACTGGACTCGGTAAGAGACGACATAAGGAATCTCCTGGATGCCAGCTATTGTCTTCGTTACCTCCGCTATGCAATAGTAATACCGTTTGCCCTTGATCATCAGGATCACACCACTCAATACAGGAACAATCGTCTTTCCCTATTGATTCAGTCATGAGGAGTCCAAAAAAGCAGGCAGGCCTTTTTTAACTTCCAGTTCAAAAGGAATCAGTTCTGTCTCCAGGTGGGAGTATTTCTCCTTCTAGACCAAAGACCACCAGACCTGGAGAACAGTGGTTCTCAACCTGTGGCCACGACCCCTTTCACAGGGGTCTCCCGGTTCATCACCATAGCGAAATTACAGTGAGGAAGTGGCAACGAAAATAATTTTATGGATGGGGGTGACCACAAGACGAGGGGTTGAATTAAAGGGTTGCGGCATTAGGAAGGTTGAGGACCTGTAGAGCATGAGGTTGCAGGGATAGGAAGAGCAAATGTGGTGAGTGGGCCACAAGGAGTAATAGTGAGTGATGCCACTCCCAGTTTACCTCTTAGTTTCTGGACCGGTGAATCTAATGAAAAATATCACTATATATTGCATGCTGGTGTAGTGCATATAAAGCCTTCTGAAAAACACCGCTCCCACCTTGCAAGGTGTTGTCACCTCACAATTGTGTCTTTAGATGTCCAATCCTTCTTTCATTCTATCAAGCCAGCTGCTTCCAGATGATGGAGAACATGGTTTAAGACCATGGATTTCATGAGCATCGGCCCACTGCCACATTTCATTTGCCATGAAGTGAGTAACTTGATCTGAGGGAGTCGTGTGCAGGATACCAGGCCAGTGGATGGGACATTTTGTAAGTCCATGAATGGCAGAAGCACTGAGGGTAGGTCTGGCAAATCTGTATCCACAGTAAGTGTCCATTCCATTAAGAACAATATCCTGTCCTTACCTTGAAGGAAGTGGTGCGATGTAACTGCTGGTTGATTTCTCTGAGAGATGGTCCTATATCTTGGATTTAGTGTTGGTCTCAGCTGCTGGAAGATTGGGCCCTCAGCAGTGGGAGTTGCCAAGTCTGCCTTGATGAGTGGAAGTCTATATTGCTGAGCCCACCCATAACCACTATCCCTGCCCCCATGGCCACTTTGTTCATGCACCTTTTGGGCAAGGTCTGGAGTGGCTGGGGAAAGAGGATGACTAATTTTCAGAGAACGTAGAACCCTATCCACGGCTTTGTTTACTCTGAAGAGGTAACTCTTTGATGAAAATTCATATGACACAAGCATCTTTTTCACTTTTTAGGCCCATTCAGAAAGGTCTATCAACATACCTCTTCCCCATATCTTTTTGTCACCAACTTTCTGATCAAGCTCCTTCCAAGTCCCTGGCCATCTAGCCAATTCATTAGCCACAACTGTCAATTAATATGCGATTGTACATTTGGTCATTTCTCCAGTTCTGTTCAAAATTCTGCCTATTGGGAAGCTTTTCCTTTGCCACTATTCTTCAGGGAGGTTATAGAAAATAGCCACCATGCTATTGCTGCCCATTTTCATGTGGTTCCTGCATATTAACCATCATTTAACCAAGCATGCGTTTTCCCTTCCTCAGTCAACTGATCATAAGAGGTTCCCCATGAGGTCCTGGAGGAAGAGTTGGGGAGAGACGGTACAATGACAGGAATGGAGACTAGTCATTTGGGCCACTTATTCATGTAGCTTAATTGCAACTTCAGGTCCTGATCTAGGACACTCTCATATATACCACTTCCATTTGATAATGATAATCCAACTGTATGATCCTGTGGTTAAGACAACAGATGGTTCTTGATGGGCAATTTGAGTGGCTGGTGACTTGATGGCCAATGGTGAGCCATCAGTCTCCCCTAAAGCCCAGGAACAGGCCAAAGGTGCTTTTTCAAAAGGAGAGTCATTGTCTGCAGAGGGTGGCAGAGCTCGGCTCCAAAATTTGCCTTGTTATTTGCCAACAAGGACCTGTCAAAGACTCTAAAGTGCAAGCCTATGCACCACCAATATCTCAAGACCATTAGGTCAGCTTGATCATGTGGTCCAAGTGGCAGAACAGCTTGAACCATTTGCAGAGTCTTGTCAATGGTGCAGTGTGATCTTTTGTGAACGGGACAGGCACTCAGGGTGTCTGCAGACTAAATCATAGTCCTGGAGAGTTGATATAATACTGGGGGAGAGTTGTAGAAGTGCCCTGTTGTCCTGGTCAGCTCAGGACAAACTATTTGCGGTGGTCCATCGAAACTGGGAGTTCGAAAAAAGACATTGACCAAATAAATACTTGCGTCCTAGATACCTGAAGAAGTATTAATTTCCTCAAGCAACAAAATCAGTGACTTATTTGTTTGTATATAGAAAGATATTTAGATCAACAAATGGCTTGCATAGTTGTATAAGTTGGTAAGTTTAGGTAGGTCAAATGAACATGGAGGCTCACAGGATGGTGGCTACAGAGTCAAATTAATACAAGGTCAGCTGAATGACCCTAAGGTTGATAGTACAATGTTTCGGTTCCTGGAATCAGCAGGCAGTATAATAGGAGGCTGAAAACCAGACATAGGATCCAGATCCAGCAGAAGGCAAAAGGGCAATAGAAAGTTCGGTTTTGCTGAGTCTCTCTTATACAAAAGGCCACACCTCCAAGGATAAGTTGGGTTCCATCCCTATCTTCACCCAGATACATCAAATTGACATAAAATTTGACCATCATACACACATAAATCTAACCATCATTGCAATGTTAACCAAAGGTGATAGCCAGTCACCTGCTGGTGGGTTGATAACACAACCTTTGTCATTGTGACGTGAAAGAGACTCATCTTCAAGGAAATGGATCCATCCTCACTGTAACATTACACATTTGCACACCCTGGCCATGATGCAGCTACCAGAACTACAACCCATGGTTCAGAGAATGGCTAATCCACCATCATTGTATTTTGCATAGCATTGTTTATGATCAAGTAACTTATGCCCATAAAATCAACTGGTTTTTATCACATATCCTATCCTAACCTGAAGTGGCTAACCTAATGGAATATGCAATGGTTTATTAAAGACTCAGTTGATAGTGAAAAGATAATACCTTGTATGAATAGATGGGGCTCTGTCACCTAAGATTCAATACTTACATGCGTCATTACATTGATATATATGAGTTATTATGTTATCTCTCCCACAGCAGGATTGCCAAAACAAGTACCCTTCTGATGAGTAGATTCTAATTCACAAAGCCCACGTAGGACAGAGAAAAATTGTCCCATTATGCTTGCAAGGTCATAAATCTTAACTGACATAAACTGCCACATCTTTCTCCCCATATCTGGGGAATCTTTTTCTTCGCAGACAAGCATTTAATCGCTGCACCACCAGAACTCCTAGCTCAATAACACAGGTTCAAAAATTAAAGGGTGGCAGTGGAAGATTCTCTTCTCGCTATTACCAAATAATCTTCCCACATATCTTTTGCTTCTGGTGCCAGCCACTTTAAGATCTGTTAGTTCAAAGATCTTTGTTCCCAAGGGGTGAATGGTTCCACACACTGGAACAATGAGACAATGGAATGACAGGAACAATGGAATCCTTCTGTCACTGAACCAGAAACCAAAAGAGGCAGGGATAGGTAGTGTTACTCTATTAAAGTGGGCGATTCTTATTACCAAGGGAAAACTGGGTGATTACTACACAATCCATAGTCAAGCAAGGCTATGTCTGCTACATAGGGGACTTTTTATTATTCTTGATAGGTGTCACTCAGTTGGTGCCATCTCATAGCAACTCCTTGTACAAGAGAAAAGAACACTGCTTGGTCCTGTTTCATCCTATTGTTCTTTGATAGATCTTCTTCTTTTGGCCCCGGCTATGTGACCAAGCAGGATATCCTTCTTCAGGGATAGACCCCTCCTGAAAACAGGTACAATTACATGAGATGAAGTCTTGTCATCTGTGGTACATAATCTTGTGTCAGCTGGAGGGCATTAAGAGTGAAAGGGTGGAGTCTAGCCTGCCGATCGGGTCACACCTGATGATTCCTCCTTGTGGGTGTGTGAATTTCTCATAAGAATGCTGGGAACTTCCTCCCTTTCTCTGGGGAGGTAGGACACACACACACACACACATTTTCTCTATCTCTCTGCTTCTCCTTCCTGTTGACAAACCACATGGAGCCACGCTGATGGAAGCCAGAGCCTTGGAGATGCTTCCACTGCCACTAGATCCACAAGACATTGCATCCACTGACCAGTGATCTTCCTGCATTAGGCATCATTGGATGTGCTGTTTGAGACTGAAGATGAATTTATGGACTAGTATCAGGCAGATGGGATAATATTGAACTTAAGGACTTGCTCTGGACTTGGCTGAGATGGTTTCCTAATACAGAATTACAATTTACAATTGCTCTTTGATATAAAGCTCTCTTACACCAAAAGAGGCAGGGATAGGTATTGTTACTGAATTTCTTTCCCTAGTCTAACCAGAGTAACACATCATCCTTGCCTTTAAAGAGCATTCTGGGTAGACTACTTCCAAGACAGATTTGTTTGATCTTCTGTTAGTCCATGCTACTTCCAATATTATTTGCCAGCACCATAACTCAAATGCATCGAGTCTTCTTTAGTCTTCCTATCCAATCCAATTTCCACATGAATATGAGGCAATTGAAAATACCATGGCTTAGGGCAGACACACCTTAGTCCTCAAAGTAACATCGTTACTTTTCAACACTTTAAAGAGATCTTGTGCAGCAATTTTGTCCAATGCAATGCACTCTTTGATCTCTCGACTGTGGCTCCCATGAGCATTAATTGTGGATCCAAGCAAGAAGAAAGTCTTGACATATTCAGTCTCCTCTCCCTCTATCAGGATATTGCCTTCTGGTTGAGTTATGAAGATTTTGGTCTTCTTCACACTGAGCTGTAATCATTCTGAAGTCTGTACTGCTTGCTCATCAACAAGTGCTTCAAGTCCTCTTCCAACCAGCAAGGTTGTGTCCTTTTTTTACAGGTTGTCACCAGTTTCTCAGAACATTTCAGTTGATATTCCATCAATTTCTCAAGCATTCATTTCGGCTAATGCTTTCAGTGCTGTTTGAATGTCTATCTTCCTTTAAGATCATTGGTTCTTACTCACGTGCTACCTCTTGAAATGGCTGAACAATGCATAGTCCTTATTGATACTCTGCCCCGTGTATCCTTTACACCTTCTCTTGTTGTCTCCTGCACCGTTCAATATGGTGCCGATAAAATCTTCCAGTACTGCAACTCAAGGTTTGATTTTTTTTTCTGCAGTTATTTTAGTTGAGGAGCTGTTGCATTTGTTCTAACATTTTGGTTTCCTAACTCTAGGACTTTGAACATTTCATTATAATATTTGACTTTCAATTCTGACTTCCCCTTTGAAACTTCCTAATTAGCTCTTTGACTTCATCCTTTCAAATGCCTTAGCTACTCTATGAGTTATACCAAGTCTCAGAACTCTTCTGACAGATCCTCTTGATCTTTTCTTTTATGGTAGTTACATAATTGGTATCAACCTGAGACTACTAAGAGTGAAGGGGTAGAGTTTAGCTTGTCAATTACATCGCAGCTTGATGACCTCATTTGGAGGCTTGAAGGAGGTAAATAGCTCACTGGAGGCCAGATACACTCACTCCCTGTGAGACATTCCTGTGGATAAGTCACATGGAAACCCACTGATGGAGCCAGAGCCCTGGAGCTGCAGGAACCACGTGGAGACCCACACCAGTGCTGAGATGTTTCCATTGTCATTGGATGCACAAGACTTTTCACCCACTGGCCTGTGATTTTCCTGCATTCAGCATTATTGCATGGCTGCATAGTCTAAAGAGAAGTTTATGGACTCACATTGGACATATGGGCTAATATTGGACTTATGGACTTGATCTGGACTAGGGCTTGTTCTTAATACACAATACTGCTTGATATAAAGCTCTTTCTTATACACATATTCATGTCTATGAATTTGTTTCTCTAGTCTACCAGGACCAACATATTTTTCTCTTCTGTCTCTTAAATTTCCTTTTACTTTCTTCATGTTTAATGTTCTTGATGTCCTCTCTCTGTTCTCTGTGGAGCCACTTCTGCAGACTAAGGCCTGTATCCACTGGCAAATGTGTCTGCCTCCAGCAGATTGTAAATTTCTGGGACACCTACACAGGTTTTCACTAAGCTATGGGAGTGTGGTAAGTTCCTTTTAAACCCTTCCTTTTCTCCTTGTTTTATCTCCCTCATGCCTGCATCATAGTTGCTTTCCAAATCTATTATTATGTTTCTCCTGATGGAAATCCATAAGTGGTAGAGAGAGTTAACAAACTTGACTGTTAATAAAAAAAAAATTGGTGAATTATGTTCAACCTGTGGAACTTAGGAAGGAAACCCTGAAAACCGAAGTGCTTCTAACAAACAAACAAACCCAGTCCCTGAAAACTCAATATACACTTGAAAGCTATCAGGAGTGTCACTTGTTCATCCTAGAAAAGCCACCCTTAACCCTCCTGAATACAAGGGCATTCCATTTTACTCTCCATTTTTCATTAAGGTTTTATATATATATATATATATATATATATATATATTCTTTCTTTTCTTCCATTTTATGTAAACTACCTTCTGTGGAGTTAGATAGTGTTAATTATAGATCTATAAAATATCAAGATCTTGTTGATAAACTTGGAATACTATTTCCATGTATTCTTTCTGGTGCCATGAAAGGACTATGTCCAAACCCACTGCCATTAAGGAGATTCTTCTCATCGCGACCTCATACAAGGTTTCTACAGCTATACATCTTTATAGAAGTCTCGCACTTCTTCCAAGAAACACTAGCTATATTATAATGAAAGACGAGGACCAATAGTATTATAAACATTTCCTTAAAAGCCTCTGAAAGCAAGATGTCCTATTTATTGAGTGCTTAACTTGTGCTATATATTTTGCTATAAGCCATGTATTCACAAACATTTCAACCTCATGAGAGGCATGCTAACTTTCTTGCTTTGAAGATAAAAAAGCCAGGGCTTAAGGAGCATTTTGTAGCTGGTGGTTGAGACAGGTGAACTCCCACTCCCTCCTCTGAAGGACACGTCAATGAATCCAAGGTCCAGTCTTCTTTGTTGGTTCAGATAGGTCCCTTCCGCTCATCCCTTTTTGCATGATCAATTCAGAAAGATTGGGCTCCTTCAGGAGTGAAGGGAAACATGACGATTCAGTCTTCAAACTCCAAATGTCTCTAATTTCAGATGACAACCTGCTGCCTAGACGGCGAACCCACATCACCGCACATAGCTACGTGGCTTGTTCCTACACAGGCCTTACTGACAGTCTCGCCAATTCTATTTCAGAAACAGACGTTAGTTGTTAGACATAAAACACGATCTTGAAAAGATAACAACCAAGCTTTTAAAAGAAATGCAATGGAAAACTAATAGGTTCATTTATTTTAGGAAGCAGGCCCACGGATATTTTTATTCACAGACTGTAATGAACACTCCCCACTGAATCCTAGAATAGCCGATGAGAACAAATGCTCACAGATAAATTAGTCAATGAAAATATCATCTGTTTAAAAAAAAAGAAAATATCATCTGTTGTGCTAAATATGCACTATGGTGCATGGTTCAATTTTAAATAGAGATGGGGGGGGGGATGCCAAATCCATAGCTTCTCTTCCTGGTCTTCAAAGAATAAGCAAATCCGGTATGCCGTGCCCAGAGGAGGGCTCACACACAATATCTCTATGGATGCTGCCTTACTAGATAGGTCTCAGCAAGTCGCACTGCTTTCAGCATCTCCTCTGTGCCACTTCCACGTGGATGTAACCAGACTAGACCTCTCTTCTGAACTTCAGACATATCACCAGCTGCCTACTTACCAGGTTAAACTGATGTCTAATAGGCTTTGCCAACATATAGCCCAAACTAAGGTGATGCTGCTGCCCCGAAACCCATCCTGCTCACAATTTTCCCCATCTGAGTTCCTGGCAACTCCCTCTTTTTTTAAAGTAAGCAGGTCAAAAACCCTGAGAGTCTTTCTCCAAGACTGTTCATTCATCACTAAACATGATGAAACTTACCAAGTGGTCCTAGAATCTTCCCATCTTACCAAGTCATCCTAGAATCTTACTATCGTACCAAGTCACCGTAGAATCTTACCATCTCAAACCATGGTACCACCACGCTCATCTTACACAAGGAAATGATCATCGCTGCTGACTTTGTTACTTAGTGCTGTTGTCACTTAGATGCCCCACCTGGGTGGCCCCAAAGAACTAGAGCAGAAACGATCTCAGACCCTTGTTTGAGATGTTACAAGTGCTCTCCTGGCCACCAACCTGGGGTTGAGGCACTTAGTATTGCTATTCTAAGGCTTTTATTTAAAAATACCTTTTTCTTGAAGACATCACCTGCCTGGTTCTTCGATGCTGCTGACTTGGCTCTGACATACAGCCACCCCCTCTGAACAACGGCACCAAACACTGCCCAGTCGTGGGCCAGCCTCCTCATTCTTCTTTTCATTCAGTCCATTGCTGCAGCCACTATGGCAATCCAGGTAGTCAAGCAACTTCCTCTTTTCTGGGTTTTTGCTGTCCCTCCGCTGTACCAAACATGATGTTCTCCAGCGACTGGTTTCTCTTAACCACGCGACCAAAGTACACGAGAAAGAGGGCTGACACTTTTGCCTTTAAGGAACATTCTTTTTGTACTTCTTTCAGGACAGAATTGTTTATTCTTTTGACCAGGCTTCCTCAAACTATGCGGCCCACTGAGGAAATTTATCCGGCCCGCCAGGTGTTTTTGCTGCCGCTGCCTGTCCTGCTTAGCAGCTGACTCATCCCAGGTCCGCAGTGAATTTGGTCATAGTTTTGTGTTGTTTTTTAACTATAGTCCAGTCCCCCCAGTGGTCTGAGGGACAGTGAACTGGCCTCCTGTGTTAGTCCAGGTAGATTAGAGAAACAAATTCACAAACACGCACATATGTATAAAGGAGAGGCTTATATACAAGAGGAATGGAACATTGAGAAAGCGGTAGAATCATCTCAGCGTTGGCAGGGTTCTCTCTGTGACTTCTCTGACCCCAGGTTCCATCAGTGTAAGTCCATGTGGCTTCTCCTCTGGCTCCTCCAGTTTACAGGAATCAGAATCTATCAGCACACTGTCATCTTGTCTTGTCCAAAGAGTGTCTCCATGGAAGTGAATCTGTAGTCTCTCACTTCCAGTGGGAAATACCGCGAGATTTCCCAGAATCTCAGAGAAACCATGTCCACACAGAGGTCTCATTGGCTACCTCCAGATTGACAGGCTAGACTCCACCCCAACACTTAGTCAAATTGGCACCAGAGTACTTGACTGCCACATCCCCTGTTTAAAAAGTCTGAGGACCCCTGCTTTTGACAGTCCTTGGCCCTTTCAATATGCTTCATCAGCACTGTAATTCAAGCTCACAGATTCTTCTTTAGTCTTTATTCAATGTCCAACTTTCATATGCATATGAAGGTAATGAGAATATAATGGTT
>PVJH01019589.1:0-42444 GCA_004026705.1 Nesogale talazaci
GACCACGTGGAGTCTGAGCAGGCCAGGGGCTGACAGCTAAAGTCAGGATTCTCGGCGGGTTTGCCTATTGGAGAAACCCAGCTGCTCTTGGACAAGTGGCTGAGCTCCATTCTGGCCTCCTCATTGTTGTTGTTGTTTTTCCCTAAGTAATCCGTGTGTATTTCTACCTGATCGTATTGAAACAGAAATTCCGAGTATTTCAGTAAAAATGCCTGTTGTAAGATGAATCTCCTGTAACTTCTATCTGTTCTTTTTTGAGGCTCAGGGAGAAACTAGCATTTTTTTTTTCCAAACTACTTTTTGTCACTGTGACAGTTGTAAATAAAGTTTGAAAATGCTTTCCACTCTGGCCTGGTTTCCTTTTGTCCTTTGCGAGCGCTGCCACGTGAGCACAGGAGGAAGGGTTCCCTTGAAGAAGGCTGAGTGAGTCGGAATGATTTCCTCAAACAGCTTCCTGACATCTCCGACCTGAGAACCCTCCTAGCGTGAGTACCTTCATGGTTTTTAATCATCTGGCTTGATAATAGTAGGTGTTTCTTCTACACCAGTGGTGCCAGGCCTAGGGCATACCAGCATCACCCAGAAAGCTTTGAAAAGATAAAGCCACTTGAGCCATACCACAACCACTTGCCAACAAATCCATTCTCACCTCTGGTGGCTCATGTGTCGGAAATGGATTCTCACTGGCTGGCTTTGGGGAAGTAGATCTCCAGGTCTTTCTTCTGAGGTGCCAAAGAATGGCATGGACACTCCTACCATGGAACCAGCAGCCAAGATGACCATGAACTGTTTGTGCCCCTCAGGTCCCTTCCCCCAAAGTCTGGAGTTTAAGACTGAATTTGGTGTCTATACTCCTAGAGACTTGTGTGTATAGTGTACTGTTCCTTGGTGGGAAAAAAATCTCCCTGAGTTACACTTCTCTATTCATGAGACCAGAAGAAACAGAAGCCACATGGTATCTGGCTACTATTACTGAGCATTTGGTTCAGGGATCCAATGGATGGGCCTCGATCAAAAGAGGAAAAGTTGTGGAACAGAACTTCAAATTCTCACTGAACCCTGAATGGACACATTGAGATTGGAGAGACCCATGAAGCTATTGTTCTCTGGAAACTTGAACCAAGGTTATTCCTGGAAGTCATCCTTAGACTAAACAACCTGGCTCAATAATAAAAGAAAATCTTCTCTGAGCATTGCCCCCCAAAGATGAGTTATCTCCAGAAGAGGGGGAGGGCCACAGACATGCAAAAGCATGGGGGAGAATTTTGTAGAGCAGAGTCTGATGTTAGTGCTGGTGGAACAATATGGGGGAGAGAGAGTATAGATACAATATGGAGATGGTAACAATTATTAGTGAACTAATTGTATAAACATTGTTGAATGGGTGTATCCAATTGTGCATAATCTCCAGATGCTTCTAATGTGCAGCCAAACTACTACAGTGTCCCTTTCCATTGGTCCCTTCCTAAGGGAAACTGAATCCCCACGATACATTGTGTGGAGTTCACAGAGCCACCAACTCTGGCTCTTTTTGTGTAAAGGCTGGAGGTACGGAGTGCTGCCCAAGGGAGCTCGAGCAGTCATAGAAATGACACTTTGGGGGAGGGGCCGCTTTGTCAGACACGAGTAAGAGATAGGAGGCAAAAATCTAGCCATGGTCCCTGCCTTCCTGGTCCTGCTTTGGTGTGAGTCGGGCACGCATGGTGAGTAGACTGCAGAGCACAGAAAGTCAGAGGGCTAGGTAACTGATGCATCCTCCAGGAAGGTCTAGAAGGGCTCTGACTAAGGGATGAGTCAGCCAGGTTCTGAGGGGTGGGGAGGAGGAGTGTGGTGCCTGGAGAGGCACTCCAGGCTGAGAGAACAGCCAGCAAGGAGTTTGGTGAGGGAGGAGGTGTCATCCAAGGACCACTGCTTAGGCCGAGGTGGGGTGGGGTGGGGGTGGAGGGTGCACAAGGTGGATGGGGAAGTTGGGATTCATTTCCAATTGCAGGGCCCAGCAGGTTGTGGCTTCCATCCCAATCTCTGGCTCTGTGAATGTGGGCTGTAGAAAACTGGACAGGATGCAGCATTGTGGTAGTTGGGGCAAGAGGAGGTGATGGTTTCTGATGAGGGATTTGTGGACATTTTTCTAACTCAGATTGGATGCTTTTACTCATACCTACCCCACCTCTGGAGTCGTCACCAAAGAGACTGTAGTTAATCAAGTAACCTGGGCTGAGGGTGCCACCCAATATTAAAGACTGTCAATTCATTTAAATACACACACACAACACACACACAAAGTGCACATGCACACCTGGCCACCACCAGTTGCTAATAGAGACGACCTCTGTGAATTATGGTGACCTCATTTGTGTCAGAGTAAAACTATATGCCATGGGGTTTTCCAAAGCTCATTTTTTGGGAAGTAGATCACCAGGCCTTTCTTGCGTTGTGCTTTTGGGTGGTCAATCCTGCCAACCATGAGGTTAGTAGCAGAGAATGTGAACCATCTGCACTACTCAGGATTTGCCTTTGAGAAGTCATGAGAACTATGGATCAGGGAAGCTAGGATCCACTCTGAAGAGACCTTTCAAAAGTCAGACCCTCTCCATCTTGCTCTGCCCCTGTTTCCCCCTAACAAGATGAGGATGGATTTATTGGAAGGTGGCCTCTTGGAAAAAGCCTCTTGGAGAACTCTCCTTATTTGCAGGTGACATCATTTATGTGTGAGTGTGGGGGATATCTAGGAAATGTATACACATCTAGTAGAACTTATCTGTGATTATAGTGAGGTTGCAAGATAAAAGATTGATACACAAAAAGCTACTGCATTTCCAGAAACTAGCAAAGAGCAACTGCGAATGGAAATTTAAAATGCCCCTTATATGAATATCAAAAATATGTAAAACACTTAAGAATAAATCTGATATATTATGGACAAAATATGAAAATTGGTAACTAGGGTTAACACTACTAGGGTTAAACTTAAATAAATCCATCAAGAGAGGTAAGAGTGGTGATGGACCTGAAGAGTGGATAGTGGTAAGATGCCAGCTCTCTCCTGATTGGTCAGCAAATTCAGTACAATTCCAATCAAAACCCCAACAAGTTCATTTGTAAAAATTTGACAATCTGATTCTAAAATACATACAGAAACATAAAGGACCTGGAGTGGCCAAAGGAAAGTTAAAAAAAAAAAAAGCACCTTAGAGTTCTCATACTTTTTGATTTCAAAACTAACTACAAGCTATGGCAATCAAAACCATGAGGTCGTGGTATTATGAGTCAACAGAACAGAAAAGAGCATCCTGAAATAGGCCCAACCCAAGTCAACAGAGTTTTGACAAAGGTACCAAAGGATAGACTTGACGATACAACTTCCTGGAACCATTAGGAATTCTTATGCCTCAACCCCGGGGATGGAACTCTGAGTAGTATCTTCTACCTTCTGTTATCTCCGCATGGCCTTAAGAACAGAAGAGACCTTTTTTGGAAAAAATTAAAAGCCTTCAATGAACTTCCTTCTTTTTTGCCATTAGTAGAATTCCATACTACTTTGTCCCACCCCAGTTCACCTTCCTTCTCTCTGAAGAGGAGCCCGGATGGCATCCCATAGGCTTTGCTGTGTTGTTGAAGCAGACTTGAACTCAAGTTCTGGTGTGACCCTTTCTTCAAGGGACCTCAGTTTACTTCTCTATACAATGGAGATAAGGCTGGAATTTCTGCCACCTGGTTTTGAGGATCGAACACTCAATAGGTGCTCCATTAATTAGACTCTTGTTTTCCTACTTTAATCTTGAAGCTCTGGTACCTAAAGAACAACCCCCTACTTCTCCTGCCCTGGTGTTATTTTTGGATTGGGTGGGGACAGGTCCTGGGTCCTTTGGGTTCACTGAAATCACCACTCCATCCCCAAAGATATCTCTCTCAGTCTGCCTACGTTTGTTCCTCTCAAAGGGGATAAGCAGACTCTAGTGGATTCAGTTTCCCAAGACACTCTAGTGGAAGGGAAGAGACAAGGTTTCTCCTCAAGGCCCATCTCTTTGAAGAGATGACAGTTGGGTAACCAGCTTTTCAAAGGGATGACAGATCCTACATCATGGTGCTCTGTGGGCCCTGGTGAGGTTGGGTTTAGAGTCCCTATTGCCCAGAGATATCCTTTTGCTTGTGACGTGCTGTTTAAATGCTGACCTAGTACGTTGTGAAACTGGTCTATATGAAGACACTCGAGGAACACATATCCCAACTTTGCATTGTGCTGAGAAAGTCTACAAAAGATGGCTAAGGTGCACCTGAGCCAAGCCATCTTTTCAACCGCCTGGAATATCTGTGGAAACGGAACAATTAAAACAGAACCCCCCTCGTTGCTGACAAGGAGACTGCCAGCACAACGACCCTCTAGGTTGTCCAAGACTGTGAGTCTTTGCAGGAGCAGACGGCCTCATCTTTCTCCAGCACAGCAGCTGGTGGGAAGGCCAAAAGGAAGGGATGCATTAAAATAGTGCTGTGGGGAAAGACTGCTGATGACACCAGAAGAATGAACAAATCTGTCTTGACTGCAGTGCAGTCTGAAAAGCAAGGGGAGAGCGACTTCATCTCACTTTGCTCACATCCTCAGGATTCACTGGCGAAAAGCACTCTGCTTGGTAAAAGAGGAAGAGTCCTCATGAGATGGACGACTCGTACACAACATAGTACAGAGGTGGTACATGGGTCCTCTTAGGATACATACGGTTGAGGTGAGTTGGAGTCAACTGGACAGAACACGATGTCTGGTGAGGAGAGCCTTGGAAAGAGAAGTGAGCTCATTGCGCATTTCAGTGCCTGGAAGTCTATTGATAAGCACACCCAAAGCTGTCTGATCAGTGTTAATGGACTTAAGGAACCCTCACATCATTTTTTTTCTTGTGCAAAGTATAACATACTATCTTATTTATTCTTAATTTAAAAAATTTTTTTGGCATCAGTGTCCTCTGGTGGTCATGTGAGCTACCCAGCCTTGCTCCTGGAGAGCTGCTGCTGGATTTGAACCGCTGAGCCCATGGGCCACAGTTCCGCACTCAACCACTACGCCACAGGGGATCAGCGTTTTCTTATTTTTATCACAATCCATCCATCCATCCATTGTGTCAAGCACATTTGTACATTTGCTGCCCTCATCATTCTTAAAATCTTTTCTTTCAACTTGAGCACTTGGTATCAGCTCATTTTTTTCCTTCTCTCTTTCACCCTCTGTCCCTCCCTCAGGAACTCTTAATAATTTATATATTTTTTTGATAATTTATATATTGACACATGTCTCTCTTCACCCGCTATTCCTATTATCCACCCCTCTGGGGAGGGGACTTATACGTAGGTCATTGTGACCAGTTCCCCCTTTTCTCCTCCCCCTTCTCCTTTCTCCTCCTGATCTCACTACTCTCAATATTGGTCCTGAGGGGTTTATCTATCTTGGATTCCCTGCACTTCCAGCTCTTACCTCTACTCGAGTGCATGCTCACGCCTAGCCAGATTTGTAAGGTAGAATTGGGCGACCCTCACATCATGATGGGACTTCAGGGTGATCAAAGCAGGATTGGCTCAGGACCGGGTAGAGTGGTTTATACATCTGTCTTCAAGGTCCTTAAGGATAGGAGGGTTGTGAATGTGAGGTCATACTTCAGGATCTGTATAACCCAGTGCTGTCTCTTCGTAGCGCTGTAAGCCTGGGGGAGCTACGCTTCTTCTCTGACCCACATTATCCTTATCAGAAGAAGGAGCATAAAAACAATACCTCACGGGGTGGGGGCGAGATTCACCATTGTTGTCTGCAGCCATAGAGTCGGTCCTGGCTCAGCGGCCCTTTGAACACTGCCCCGTCCTGTGCCGGCCCCACAACTGTTGTTCTGTCCCAGTATGTTGTTTCAACCACTGTCTCACTCCCTCTCACTCCCCTCTTCTTGAGGGCGCGCCTCCTTTTCTCTGTCTCTCTGCTTTACCAAGCCGGGCGTCCTTGTCCAGGCCTCTCCTGATGACGTGTCCAAAATATGTGAGATTTAGATGCATTTATTCTACGTAGCCTGCTCAGAACTATCACATTCAAACTCACTGCCAATTGAGTCAATCCCGATACACAGGGACCCCCATAAAGGCAGGGCAGATCTGCCCCTGTGGGTTCTTGAGATTGTCCACTTCTCTAGGAGTAGAAAAAGATATCTCCTCTTTCTCCTGGGGAGAATCTGGCGGTTTTGAACTGCTGATCTTGTGGTTAGCGGCCCAACGCATGACCCGCCAGAGCCCTAGGCGCATGCTAAGTGCTCAGGAAATATGCTAACCCATCTACCATCCCTAAGATGTCCATATTCTAATCCCAGAATTTGTGAATGTGTTATATTACATGGCAAGGAGGCAGTAAGGCAGCTGTTGGAATTCAGGTCAACTGACCAATGACGTTGAGATGAAGAGATTATCCTGGATCATCCGGGTGGCCCCAATCTAGACACAAGGTTCCTTAGAAGTAAAAGAGAGCTCCAGGATGATGAATGTTGGATTCAGAGAAAGAAAGAAGGATGCTACACTGACTTTGAAGATGCCGAAGGGGCCATGAGCCAAGGACTGAAGGCCCCTGTGGAAGCTGGCGCCAAGACAAGGCCATGTGTTCTCCCCTAAAGCCTCCAGAAGAAACAGCTACAGCCTGCGGATCCACTTCAGACTTCTTACCTCCTGTGGTAATTACATCATCTGTTGCCAGTTTGAGAATTAAGAGGGAAGGGGTGGAGTTTAGCCTGTCAGTCAGGTCGCAGCTTGATGACCTCATTTGGAGGTGTTAAGCAGATACATAGCCTGCTGGAGGGGGGACACACAAACTCCCTATGACAAATTCCTGCGGACAAGACCCATGAAGCTATGCTAGAGCCCTGGCATGGAAGGAGCCACGTGGAGACTCATGTCAATGCTCAGGTGCATATACGGTCACTGGATCTACAAGACTGTCCACCCACTGGACTGTGATCTTTTGGATTCGGCATCATTGTATATATTGCATGAGTCTGAAGAAGACTTTCTAGGTTGGAATCGAACATTGGGGCTAATGTCGGACTTAGGGACTTGATCTGGACTGATTTGGGATGTTTTCTCAAGATTCGATTGTGCTTATATATAAAGCTCTTTCTTCTACACATGCGAGTGTCTATGAATTTGCCTCTCCAGTCTACCCAGACTAACACACCTTCAGACCATAAGAGAATAGCTTTGTGTTGGTTGAATGCACTGCTTTTGGTGATCTGCTGCAGCTGCAGTAGGAAATGAATACAGCCAGTAGTCTTGTGGTGGTGTTTGGGGGGTGGGGGCGGGGTGTGTGGTGGTGGTGGTGGTGGTGATGCTGGTGATAAGATACAATCCCCCTGGGTAGCTCCAGACAGCAGAGTAGTACTGAGTGGCAGTGGTTTAAGTCAGGTGAGACCATTCGCCAGCAGTTGAGACTTGTATCCTGCTGGTGTCACCAAGTGGGGCTGCTTGTCAGATGGAGGTAATATCTGCATTGGAGAGGGGATGGGGACTGAATGCATTTGAGGCTGGAAAGTTCTTACTCTAGAATGGTGAGAATCAGTGGTTCATGTATGATGTGTGATCAGTGTTGCCTCTGAATCAAAATACTCCCTCCTCACGCTTTACTCGATAAGAGGCCCCTTTTTGAAATGCAATTCACTTGTGATATCTCCTTTTGAATCAAACAAACAAACCAACAGCTCAAACCCATGAGTTCACTCTTCCCTAGTAACACATACAAAGAACACCGGTCTCTGGATGTGCTCACATTTCGTCTAATTCTCTTACAGGTTTGCAAAAGGTAATATCGAGAGAGAGAGAGAGCCCACACACCCCCCATATAAGCAAATCATACATTCTCTTTGTCACACAAAGGTCATTTAGCAGTAATGGGAACTATAAAGGTTGGTGGAATTGGGAGTCTCCGGTGGGTTCCCGATCTCATCACAGTAGCAACTCAATGGTTGGCCTGTTTGTCACCTTTCCGTCACGGTCCTGATTCCTGGTGCAGTCAATGGCTGTCTTGATTTTCCTTTTGAAGCCGAGGTCAGAGGGCTTTGAGTTCTGCTGACTGTCAAACCGTCGGGTGGGTGTTAGGATCGATGAATGTGGCTGCTGGGACATGGGTAAGCTGCTGGGACAGAGAAAAACGAAACAAAACAAAAGCCAGACCTGCGTGCCAATTTCCATGGCAGGAATGTTCCCACTGTGACTGGTTTTTTGAGTCTTGACAGGACCCAAGAAGTGGGTCAGGGTGAGCCTGTCCCAGCCCCTCTGTAGTCCTGGCTTCAAGACTTCTAGGTGAGAGGTTAGCAAGCTATTCCATCTGTGTGGGCCTCCGCTTTCTCTCCTGTAAAGCGAATGTCACTGAAGCAATGCAGGAATGCCTTGTTCAGAAGGCCACTGGAAATTCCAGGGACTTCTCTTCCTTTGGGGAAGAGGCATCATTCTAGAAAGAATGATCTGGTACAGCATGTGTTTCAAACCAAACTGTGACTCATTATTGGGTTGTGAAACCAAATTGTTTAGAGGTTGCAACTAGCAGTCAGGATAGAAACAGTACAGAATGAGGTTGAAGTCAGAATGCAGCGACCATTGGAAGAGGAATCGTTGCTCCCTGCAACGTTGCTTTAGCTCCAGTGCAGTTGTGAGGCTGCCTACCTGGCATCCTGAAAAGCATTCTCTCCCATTCCCCCCACCCAGCAGACTGTGAGTCACAAATAAGTTGGAAAGCCAGGAACCTGACTTTCTAGAAAGCAGTGCTTCCATCTTACAAAGTTGTAGATTGGGAGAGGGGCACCCCGGAAAAATAGCTTTCCGTCTCCGTCTCTCGCTGCAGAGACAAGAAGACCAGTTGCCACATGGGTGAGTCGGGTTGGCTGGTGGGTAGGGAGCCAGCTGGGAAGGTTGTACCCCGGTTTCCTGGGCGGGGGGCAGGCTGAGGCAGTGGGCGCCCTGGGAGTGTGCTGGAGGGGAGAGGGGAACGAGCCTGAGGGAGGAGGAGGAAGCTGCACAGGAAGTCCTCGCTGCTTGCTCACTGCTTTCTGGAACCCACCGCAGCGACACCAGACAGGCAACGAAAGCACTGGCTGATAAAAATAAGCCATGGGGTCTGCAGCCCTGCTGAGCAGGAGCGCGGCAAGCTGCAGAGAGGGCTACAAGGCCCCCAGGGCCGAGTTCCGTGCGATGCCTCGATTTCCCCGGGAGTTCTTCTTAGGACGATTTCCATCCCCAGGCCTCTTGGACGGGGTCATATCAAAACATCACTTGCACTAAAACCTTAGGGTCCCAATGTACTGCCTTGCCCGGAAGCCTTTCATCGCTCAAAAGAGCTCCAGGAGGCTTCCCCTCTTGGGCCTTGGGCAGGGTCTGAAGCCCCTGCCTAGCCATCACCAGGAGTGACCCTGCAGGATCCCACAGTGCCTCGTGGTGGCTCCTATCAGTGCATGGGCTGTGCCAGCCCAGTCGTCCACCCCGCTGATGGACGCTGGAGGGAATGCGTGCAAGGGTGGTACCAAATACTGCTTCTCTCCAATAAAGTCTGTTGAGGTTCTGCAGCGGTTTTGGGACTGAGGAGCTAGGAGCCCCTGTTGGCTCTGGCCCCTTACTTCACTGGACAATAATCCTGTTTTCGGCTATTCTCAACTTCCCTGGCCTGTCCAGGAGCACCCCCAGGCCCCCCAAAGACTGAGACTGCCCTGGTGACAGCTGACATTTGTGGCTTTACTTCACTCGTGCAGGGTTTCCTGATTTAGGGTTCATGGTGAGCATTCGGGTGGGGGGTGTGCACCATGAACCTTGGTGGAACAAAAATAACAACCTCACTTCTGTTAGTTACTCAGGCCCCTCTTCCTGGTAGCTTATTCACTACTAACCCAGAACCCTGATAACCTAGCGAGTATGCTGTGGGGCTGCTGTAGCAGTTATATCATTGTCAATATGAGGATGAAGAGTGTAGGGGTGGAGTCTAGTCTGTCAATCATTGTATGGCTAATGAGGCCTCTGTAGGCGGGACCTTCCCCTAGGGATTCTGGGAATCCCTCTATGTCTTCTTTGGAAGTGGGAGACATTGATCTCTCTCTGCTTACCCCTTTGGAGTTTCTCTGCTGATGACTCAATCCCTGAGAAATGCTCTACTGACAAGACACATGGTACTATGCTGATAGACCCCATGCCCTGGGAACTGGAGATGCCACGTGGAAACTCCAGCCAAAGCTGTGATGCTTCTATCACCACTAGATCCACAAGACCTTCCACCCACTGGCCTGTGATCTTCCCGTATCTGGCATCATTGCATGTGCTTCGTGAGTGTGAAGAGGGCATTATAGATTGATACCAGACATATGGGTTAATATTGGACTTACAGACTTGATCTGGATTGAGCTGGGATATTTTCTCAATATTCAATATAAATCTTTTTCTTATACACATAAGAGTGTCTATGAATTTGTTTCTCTAGTCTACCCAGACTAACACAGCTGCCAACCACAAGGTCACCAGTTTGAGTCCACCAGCTGCTCCATGGGAAAAAGAGGTGGCTTTTTACTCCTGTTTAACAGTTTTAGTCTCAGAAATTCCCACGGGGCAGATCTATCCCCTCTTATAGGGCTTTTTTGAGTTGGAATCAACTTGACAGTACGTTGTTTGTTTGTTTGTTTTTCACAAAACCTAGAGAAGTTGAGAGTTCAAATCCTCCAAATAGTCCCATGTAAAAAAGTCCTGGAAATCTTGCCAACAAAGAATAAAGGCAAGACAGTCCCAGAAAAGCTTCCATCTCTTGCAACCAGTGGGGCTGCCCCTTGACGTGGGCATGAGCTCGATGACAATGAGGATGGTTTTCTCTGACTTCTGTGTGAATCTGGGTGTGTCCTGGGATCCTGACTACAGGCTTGTTACCTGCATCAATCACCTTCAGGGATCACAGGTGTTTTTGCTTCCACAGCCCACTGATGGCAAGGATCCTGAAACACCATGAGCAGTCTTGACTTTCTCAAAATGCCCCCTCAGGCCTCGTCTGCCTGTGTGAAGCATTAACACAGAAAGCTGTGGGCGACTTTATCACACATTCATTTTCATAAGCATTTTGATAGCTGTATCTCCACGTAACTGGTTTTCTCTTCAACTTATGTGTTCTATTTTTGTGCCTGTAAAACAACCTCCTATTAAATGGGTGGGTTTTTTTTTTCCCAAATGTCTCCTAGGAACCAAAGGGACCCATGCTACAAAAATGAACTTGCCTGAGTATGGTAGGTACATAATCTGTTGTCAATTTGAGAGGATTCAGAAAGAAGGAGTAGATCTTAACCTGGCATTCGGGTTAATAGTGTGATGACCTCATTTGGAGGCATGCAGGAGATAAATAGCTCCCTGGAGGTGGGACACATGCTCAGTCCCTGTCAGACATTCTCGTTGACAAGCCACATGGAGACAGGCTGATGACAGCCTCAGAGTCGAACAAGACTTGTGGAGACCCAGCCAACCCTGAGATGCTCCCACCGCCACTGGATCCACAAGACTTCCTCCCCCTGGCCGGTGATCTTCCTGCATTCAGCATCATTACATGTGTTCTGTGATTCTGTAGAGGATTTTATAGATTGGTATCAGACATATGGACTAATCTTGGACTTATGAACTCGATCTGGATGGGGCTGGGATGTTTCTTTAATGTACAATTACTCTTTATATAAATCTCTTTCTTACACACATATGAGTGTTTATGAATTTGTTTCTTTAGTCTTCCCAGACTAAGACTCTGAGCAACATAGCTAGGGTCCTGAGCCAGGCTAGATGCACAGTGCATGTACAAAGACAAAAGGACCCTCCCCCAGGCCGCCCAAGAGGCTCAAAGCCCCTAGATAGAGTACTCAGCAAATAGATAATGGCCAATGAACTTGGTGGGTACTGAGGATGGATGGACAGAAGGCACAGCTCAGGGAATGCTTGCAGCGGTTCTCAACCTGTGGGTCATGACCCGTTTGGGGATCGAAGATTGCTTTCACAGAGGTCACCTGATTCATAACCATAGCAAAATGACAGTTATGAAGTAGCAATGAAAATAATTTTATGGTTGTGGGGATCACCACAACATGAGGAACTGTATGAAAGGGTTGCAGGATTAGGGAGGTTGAGAACTGGAGTTTCGAGGGCTGCCTCTGATGAGAGAGGCAAGCTCAGCCTAACACCATGGGCTTCCAGGGCCAGCACAGTAGGCCTGAGCAGGAGCTCTCTGTGAAAGCCTGTCCGCTTCCTGGCCCAGCCATCCATCCATCCATACCCAACCAAGGGGTCTCAGACTAGGAAGAGTGTAGTAAACTATCTTTTATTGTTTTGTCACAAGGGACTGCCTGGGATGTGGAACTCCCAGTGTCCAAAGCCGGTAAGTCCCACACAGGTGGCCACCTCTTTCACAAGGAGCCCCTACCTTTTCCTCAGGACTAATGCAGCTGCCTGGAATTTGAGGCAAGTTATTTTCTTTTTATGGTTTTTATTGTAATCTTGTTATTTTTTTAATTCATCACCCCAAATGACAAGTTTTAATGTCTCATTTTCAGAAAAAAAAAAAGGAATTGACTGACTTTCCTTAAGGCATACAGCAAATACAGAAGTAAAATTTATTCGTTCATTTATTTATTAATCATTTTATTGGGGGCTTGCATAGCTCTTATCACAACCCACACACCCATCCATTGTGTGAAGCACATTTGTTGCCATCATCATTTTCAAAACATTTTCTTTCTCCTTGAGCCCTTGGTAACAGCTCCTCATTTTTTCCCTCCCTCATTTAACTCTCCCACCTACCCTCCCCCCCTCCCAAACCCTTACACGTCTCACACTGTTTGATGTCTCCCTTCACCCATTTTTCTGTTGTCTGTCCCCCAGGGAGGGGGCTAGATATAGATCCTTGTGATTGTTTCCTCCTTTCTCCCCCAACTTCTTTTTCCTTTCCTGATATCTCTACTCTCACTATTGATTCTGAGGGGATTATCTGTCCTAGATTCCCTGTATATCCAGATCTGATCTGTACCAGTGTAGATCCTCTGGTCTAGCCGTATTTGAGAGGAAGAATTGGGATCATGATAGTGGGTGAGGGGAGGGAGAAAATATTAGAGAACTAGAGGAAGGTTATATGTTTCATCGATGTTACACTGTACCCTGAATGGCTCATCTCTTCATTGTGACCCTTCTGAAAGGGGATGTCCAATTGTTCCCATCCTACTCATATGATTTTTTTGTTCCGAGTCTTTGATACTTGATACCTGATCCCATGGATATCTTATGATCACATAGGTTGGTGTGCTTCCTCCATGTGGACTTTGTTGCTTCTCAGCTGCATGATCACTTGTTTATCTTCAAGGCTTTAAGACCCCAGATGCTATATCTTTTGATAGCCAGGCACCATCAGTTTTCTTCACTACATTTGCTCAGACACCCCTTTTGTCTTCAGTGATCATGTTGGGAAGGTGAGCATCATGGGATGCCAGTTTAATAGAACAAAGTGTTCTTGCATTGAGGATGTACTTGAGTAGAAGCCCAATGTCCACCTGCTATCTTAATACTAAACCTATCAATATATACATGTAGATTTCTCCATCATCATATATAAATAAATTTACAAATGTACATGCCTGTATCTAGAACTCTATAAATGCTCTTTGCCTCCTACTTCTTTCCTCTATTTTTTTTTAGGGGCAAGTTATTTTCATAAGCACCTTCTCTGTCTCTAGCTCCGTTCCCAAAGGTCTCTCTGGCTCTGTCTCTTCCTCCCTGTCCTTCATTTCTGCTTGAGTTTCCAAGGCCCTCTAAGCCCTCAGTTCTTGTCTGCCACACGATCTGCAGATTGGTCACCCTCCTGCGAGTGAGGTGGGGGTGGAGGGTGTCTGTGTTGGATGCTTTCACCCTTTGTTTTTAATTGATGTACATGTAACGGAGTGCACAAGCCCCAGGGGACTGGCACCTGAATGTTACAGCCACCCCGTTGACTAAAATATAGAATCAGAACTCCAGAGGGCTTCTTTGTTGCCCCTTGACTGCCAGTGACTCCTCCAGAGGTACCCGTCACTCTGACCTCGGCCATCAGAGGTTTGTTCTGAACTTCCTGAGGATGGAACTATCTACTTGCCTGAATTGACAAATGGCTCGGTGTTGACAATCCGAGGTAGAGGAGAGAAAGAGAAGGCTGGATTCGCTGGGCCATGAAGCAGGAGAGGGACGGAAGAGGTGGGAAAGCTCTGGGTTTTCTGGCTGAAGGAATACATAGCCCCGTTTTCAAGGGAGAAAACTGAGGCACAGAGGGGGGCAGTTGACACACTCTTTGACCAGCAGGGTCAGGACCCAAGCCCAACTCAGGGAGATAGAATTGCAATAAGAATCCTTTCCTTTAGGTCATAGTGGTGGTTGGTGGAGAGGTGTGTGTTGCATCAAAGGGAGTTGAGGTCAGGAGTTCAAGAAGGAAAAGAATGTTTCGGAATGATGGTAGCCATTGTACCATACTGCTTGATGTGATTGAACGATGGTATGGTATGATATCTGTATTAATTTCCAATAAAATGGTTTCGAGAGAAATGACTCCTTTCCTTTGAACACTGCAGATCTAAGGTGCCTAGGAAAGACTGTGATGGTCCCCTCTGTTTCCTTGGCTAAGGTCTTCCCCTGCCCAACTTCCCCTCCAGCCCAGACAGGCTGCCGGTGGTGGCTATCACAGCCCCGCACTACCCCCGCCCCAAACACCCACTGGCCTTTAGGGAGGAGCTTTACAGAGCTTTGAAAACCAAACCAGCACCTCTGGGGGTGAGACCAGGCAGGCATCTGTATTTTCATGATTGTTAGCTGCTGTGGGGTCAGCCCCGACTCATAGGAACTCCTAAGCTGCCCAGTCCTCCATGGTCATCCTTATGATCGGTCTGCTGTGCTCCCCAGGGTCTTCGCAGGCAGATTTTCCATAGCAGACCCCCAGGCCTTTCTTCCCACCTTGGCTCAGTCTGGACGCTCTGCTGAAACCTGGTCAGCATCTTGGCTGGCAGGCAGGTGGTGGCTGGGCGGGAGATGCGTTAGCTGGGAAGTGGGCCCTGGTCCCCCACATCCAAAACCCAAACCACACTCACTGCTGCCGGAGCCACCAGGATTCCCCCACTGAGACACTGCTAGGCATCAGGAGTGTTACCGTTCTCCTCCCTTTACTGACATTCCTGCTATCAAGCTGATTCAACTCTCAGCGATCTGGTGGGCTAGAGGAGCATAGAACTCTCCCTGCAGGTGTCCGAGGCTGCCACCTTGACGGAAGCAGGAAGCAGAAAGCTTCATCATTCTCCATGGACTAGCTTGTGGCTTTGCACTGTTGACCTTGTGCCCAGCGGGAAGTCCATGAGGCCACCAAGACTCCTTTCAAAGTCCTCCAGTGATCCCAACAGTCCCAATCAAGTGTGAGAGACGGCGCTGTGAAAAGCAGAAGCACTTCTCAAGCATGAGTGCATCACAAAATTATTTTCTTTTGCTACTTCGTCACTGTCATTTTGCTACTGTGATGAATCGGGCGACCCCCAAATCGGGTGACCCAGGGGTTGAGAACCACTGCTTTAGGAAAGCCTGACCTGGAGGGCTCTCAGCAGTCCTGGGCTGGGACACCCAGATGCCACCAAAGAGAAAGCCCCTGAAATGGGCAAAGCTGTATGGCCCAGGAATCGACACGTGGATCTAAGGAACCCCTGCTAAAACACAGGTTCTGAGTCTGCAGGTCGGGGTGAGACCTGAGATCTTGCCTTTCTGACCAACTCCCAGTGAGGCTAAGAACAGTCTGAGGAACCAGGATATCTGGGACACTTCTGCCCCTTCCCTTTGCATGCATTCCATCAGTTCTCCTCGGCTGTGAGGACCCTGGGCATCGTGTTACCTGTCCCAGCAGCTGTCCCACTGGTGTTCACCACTCCTCCTTGGTCACCTCTCCCTTTCTTGCTGAACATCTTGGATGCACCACGAGGCATTTGCTCCCACGCTTCCCTTGTCCCAGGTAACGAATGATGTGGCCTGGAGCTGGGGGAAGGCCAGAGCTCACAAACTTCCCCAAACCGATGGCGGTTGTGTCAGTGCCAGATCACGGGGAGTCCGTGGGGTTTCGAGGGGCTCTGTGAGTGGTGGTGTCTGCGAGGCTGTGACCTTGCAGAAGCAGATCACGCAGCTGCTCCTTCTCAGGGCAATCGGGAGTTCAAGCTGCTACACTTTGATTTGTGCCCCCCAGGAAGCTCACACACTTCCTGCCCTGTACCACTGTTACCGCTCCTGCACTGCCTCCTCTTGCCATCTGCCTGTTGGCTGAATGTCCTGGGCTCAGGACACCTCTGACCTCAGACTTGGTGCTGGAGGGTGGGAGAGAGAAAATGCTGTCGTGTGCCCTGGTTTGAGATGGCCTCTGCTCAGAGGCTGTCATGATAATCACTATTTATCCGCTGGATGGAAAAAATGACTGCCATTCCATTCACATATCAACACAAAGGAAAATAAGAGGCCCCGGTGGAATGTCTGAGTCACTCTGCGAGCCTTTAAATTATCCAAGCGTGGTGGCCCTTCTCCTTGTCACCTCCCTTCCAGGGAAGTACAGGGCCCTGAAGAGCTGGCATTGACTTGCCCAAAGGACGCTGCAGACAGTCTGAGGCTCTGCTGGGGGCTGAAAAGAACCCACAGGGGATTATTAAAAGGTCCCTGTGGGTTTAGAGAGTCATTGCTAGCCTGGTGACTCGGGTGTGTCCTTTACCTACAAGAGTGTTTTAGGAGGAAGGAGGAAGGAGGAGAAACCACAGTCCACATGGAGACAGTCCCATCACACGGTACCATGATTTGTGGACCAAGGTGAAATAACAGCTCCTGAGCCACAGCCTGCATGTTGAAACACAAATCCCTTCCCTTCAGAGAAGAGGGCGGGAGGATGCAGTGGTCACCGGCAGCTGGCACCTTGTACCTTCTGTCCCCAGATGTATGCATGCAGTCTAACCCGCAGCAGTCTAACCGGGAGCATGCATGCCACCCAACGCTGGGTGTGATGTTAGAGGTTAATCAATCAATGTGAGGGTTGTGCTTCTTTGGGACTCTGAGAGACGTCATTACCATTCTCCCCCCTACACACTAACTGCCCTGTTGTCAGGTGGCATCAAGCCAGCCCCTGGTCAGCGCGACTCTCTGTACATTACAGTGAGACACTGCCTGTCCCTGGCCAACCAAAGACAGCCGTGTCGGAGTCTTTGTTTCGATCCCGGTGTCACTCCATCACAATTGGGGGTCTTCACAGACGTCTGGCAGCACATTTGTGCTGGCCAAGACCTTGTTTGATTTCTTTTCCTGAACGATTTCTGGACTGTTGATGCCTGGGCTGTTGGTGGTTACAAGTAAAATGAAATCCTTGACCCTTTCCATTTTTTTCTTCTGTTTATCGTGAAATTGTTGATGGGTACAAGGACGAGAATTTTCCTTTTCTCCACATGGAGCTGTCATCCCTCCACTTTCCCACATACGAAAGCCCAACTCTCCTGTCACAGAGTTCGTGCCAACTCCCAGCAAGCTTATGTTGAGTTTCTGAGATGATAAATCTTTCTGAGAGCAGATAGCCTCGTCTTTCTTCCAAGGAGGGGGCTGATGGGTTTGTACCACTGACCTTGCGCTTAGAGGCCCCACACCTAACAGAGTGTCACTAGGGTTCTTAAAAACCAACATACTTAAAAAAAGAAAAAGAAAAGCTCCAACACATTGCTTACAAATTCTAGGGAATTAAAAATGTGTCTTCCAAGAGACATATTGTCGTAGGGAGACTTGTTCCCAGAAGAACCTGGTGAATTCGTCAGTGAAGCACTCTTCTGTCCCCTTCTGGGCCTTCTGTCAGTCTTCATCATTGCATGCAGGGTCTGTTCTCGGTAAAGAGAAGCCATTCTTACAGCAAAGTTGTTCTTACAGGGAGACTTTGGGGCCTAATGGCCCTGGGAACGTCCCTTTAGCTCTATCAGAAATCAGGACCTTGTTTGAAAGGCAGGAAATCAACCCATACATCTGCAAGATGAAGAGTTCACCCTCAGGGCCATCGAGTCCCCTGGCCTCTCAGTCACCTTCAGTGTACTTCTCTCAGATGACCCTTTCATTCCTAATCCCCGAAGAGAAGGCTATCCAAGAAAAAGGACTGACAGGCTTCTGGGAGGAAGGTAAGTTCTCTAGGATGCCTCCCAGGCCTTCAGGAGCCCCAGGTGCCATCCAGGCCTCCTGTGGCGTGGTCAACTCTCATGGGATGGCAGCCAGGAAGCCCAGGCGAGACACACCTGTGTTTCCACTGCACTTGCATGCCCTCCTGCCTGCCTGTGAACTTGGAAACACTTGGAACATCAGCACAGCAAGCCCACAATCACAGTAAGCCTCATGCCTCGCATGCATTGGACGTTTAGTATGTGCCAAGGGCTGGCGCACAAAGTCTCGTCTTTTGACTGCGGTGCAAAAAGAAATCAGCAAGGAGCCCTTGCTCTAATGTTGCCAGATCTATTCTAAAGACACAAGTTCAGAGACGTGAAGGAAGTGGATTGAGCAGAGGAGAGCTTATTTGGGAATGGTCACCATCGTGGTGCCAAGAGCTGGGACTCGAGGAAGGCCAGCGAGGCGTCTCCGGGAGAAACTTTAGAAGGGCTCCCTCTCAGGCTTGTGCCACCCTGGCCAAGCTGGCCTCTCCATGGCCGGTGGGGGGTGGGTGTCCCAGCGCACATGTCCCAGTGCACACGTGGGGGCCCGGAACATGTGTTGGCTTCTTTTTAAATCAGAAAGATGTGCATGCAATCTGGACTACCTACTAAATGTAAGCTAGAGTTTCTAATGATTCTGTCTGTCTGTTCTAAAATAAATGGTAGGTTCTCCCAAAGCCAAGTGCCAATGGTTCCTGAAAGCCACAATGGTCCATGCCCTGAGAGAGGTCAGAGCGAGGTGCCCAAGGCCACGACTGAAGGATGGTCTCATTTTCAGGTCCCAACCACTCATTGTCTTAAATTAAGACAATGGTGCTGCTCTAACAGAAATGCCACAAGTTACATATTTCTTTTCTCGCAGTTTGGGAAGCCGGCAGTCTGAATCAGGGCGCCTGCTCTGGAGGAAGGCTCTGTCTGCAGGCTTTCAGGGAAGCCTGTGTCTGTGTGTCTAGTCCCAGCATTCCTTTGTTCCTTATGGTTCTTGACGTGGGGTTGCCCCAATTTTTGCCTGCTGGTCTCTGGGCCGAATCTGCTCTTTGAGTCTCTCCAAGGCGAGTGTTTCAAGGCACCCTCTAAACTGACATGACTCCACCAACTTAGCCAAGAAGACCTTATTCCCAAGGAGGGCTAGGGATGATGATTCTGTAGCATGTGTTTTGCATCATCTAAGACATGATCTAGAATATTCTAATGCATAGTCCAACACGACAAGCAGTGCTGATCGTCCCAACATTTTTTGAGATTCAGTGTATAAGATTAATGTGGACTGTCACACGTCTAAGAATGAGCCCCTCCGGGAATTTTGTGCCCTAGACCCTCTGGCCTGTGTCCCTGTTGGAGATCCCCTCTTAGAGCATTAACTTTAACTGGAGGAACTTCGAAGACCCAATTGACCACCTTCCTGCCATGAAAATGACCCGCGACTATGCATGATCTAAGGGATAAAACTGCACATCTTTGGGGTATGCATGAGGGGCTTCCAAAAAGACATTTGATCCATTTTCTACTAACTCTTTGGAGGCCCTTTGACCTAACTAGAAGCCTTCTCCAGTCTTATTTCCAGTAAAATAGGGTCCAGGTAGTGTGGTCGGCAACCTCTAACGTGGTCTCTGAAAATAAAAGGGTCTTCAGTGATCGGAAGTTCACGAGGGATTTGTCAAAGTTCACAATGTTGATGGAGGAACAACGAAACGAAGGGGTATCCATTCGAGCTCAGGTTACACAGAGACCCTGCTTCCATCTTGCTAGCCTTCCTCACTCTCCCACTTGCCCCGAAGGAAGTCTGTTAACCGTGCATGAGCTGCTTTATGGAGAGGCCCAGTGGAAGAGCTGGAGGAGGCCTCCCGTCAAAAAGCAGTGAGGAATGGAGGGTCTCAGTCCAATCGCCTGTGAAAAAGGAAACCCCGGCAGCCATTACGTAGTGAATGATCTTGGAAGAAGTGTGCTTCTTCAATTGAGCCTTCAGATGAAAACCCCAGTTCTGACCAACACCCGGATTCTAGCCTCATGAGAGACCCTGAGGGAGAGGCACCCAGGTCAGTAATGCCCACATTCCTGATCCAAAACTGAAATTTCAAAAAGGTTCATCGCTCTCACAGGTTTTGCACACTTTGGTGTCATTAGGTACTATGTAGTCAGTTCTGATTCATAGCAATCCGCAGACAGATTGAATAAGTGTGCAGAGAGGAAACAACTCTGAAAGACACCTTCCCTCATCTAAAACCACGCGGGCTTCCCTGGTTCTGTTCCCATCAACTGCCTCTTGACCCATGGGCAAGTTCCATATGAGCACCATGAAGTCTCCCAGAATTCCCATTTTTCTCCAGGTGATCCATCGCGCTTTTTGACCCACCCAGCGGGATACCTTTGCAGAGTCAAGGACACATCTCTCTGCTTTTTTCGGCTTTCAGGCAAGATCCATCTGAGGTCAGCAGTGATATTCTTTGTTCTATGTCTTCTGCGGAATCCAGCCTGCACTTCTGGCAGATCCATCACTGTAATGCTGCAATCACTGTTGAGTAATCTTCAGCAAAAATGGACTTGCATTTCATATCCATGATATTTTACATGGTCCTCTCTCTTGGGGATGGGGACAAATAAGGGTCTCTTCCAGTCAGCTGGTCAAGTAGCTGTCTTCCAAATTTCCTGGCATAGATGAATGAGTGCTTCCAGTGCTTTATTGGCATGTTGAAGCATTCCAGTTGGTATCCCATCAATTCCTGGAGCAGTGGTTTTGACTAACGCTTTCAGGGCAGCTTGGATTTTTTCCCCTTTGGTACCATTGATTCTTGCTCAGACTCTGCCTCCTGAAGTGCTTGAATGTTAATGAATTCTCTTCAGCACAGGGATTGTGTGTATTCTTTCCATCTTTTAAAAATCTTTTCTGAATGACTATATATATGTGTGTATATACACATATATTATTTTGCAATCACCACCACAATCCATTTTATTAATTTATCTTTTAATATTTTGACCATAGAATCTTTCAATAGTGCAACTCAAGGCATGCATTTTTTTCTTGAGTTCTTTCAGTTTAAGATATTCTGAGTGTAGGGCTGAGCCCCGGTGACATAGCGGTTGTGTGCAGGACTGTGGCCCACAGGGTTGGCGGTTCAAATCCAGCAGCAGCTCTCCAGGAGCAAGGCTAGGCTTCCTACTCCCACCAGGGTAGTGATGCCCACCTCCCAAAAAAAGATATGCTGAATGTGTACTTCCTTTCCAATTTTCTAACTCTAGAGTCTAGATCTTTGCATATTGCATCATAATATCTTACTTTGTCTTCTCCAGCTGCCCTTGGAGATGTTCTGTTATGTTCTTTGACTTCATCAGTTCTTCTATTTGCCTTATGTATTCTATAATTCAGAGCAAAGTTTGGAGTCTCTTCTGACATCCATCCTGGTCTTTTCTTCCCCCCACCCCAATCTTTTGGGAACATCGTATTTCTTCACAATATGATGTTCGTGAATTCACGTCATCCCACACCTCAGGTTTTCTGTATTAGTGTTTAATGCCTCCAATTTGTTCTCGAGGTGTTCTCAAAATTCAGGTAGGATAGGCTCAAAGTCATCTTTTGGCTCTCAGGGAATTGATTTAGCTTTCTTCAGCTTCAACCTGAACTTATGAGTAACTGGCAGTCTGTTCCACAACCAACCCCTGGCCTGGGTTTAGCTGCTGATAATGAGCTTCTGCATTATCTCTTCCCATAGATGCCATCAGTTCTATTTCTGTATTCCATCTGGAGAAGCTCACATATGTAGTCACTTTTTGGGTTGCTGAAAAAAGTTTTCGTGATGAAGATGCCATTGATCTTGTGACATCCTATCTTGTGACAACACCCCTCCACCCCCACTTCATTTCGAGCAGCAAGGCCATCTTTCTCAATGCTGTGCCATCATCTTTGTTTCCAACTTTTGGATTCCACTCACCAATAATTGTCGATGCATCATCGTTGCATGTTTGATCAATTTCAGGCTGAAGATGTTGGTAGAATTCCTCAATTGCTGCACCACAAGCTTTTGTGGTTGGTGCATAAATTTAAATAATAGGTGTATTGACTGAATTTCCTGGTAGATAGCAATAAATCATTACAATACAATGCAGGTGCAGAAAATTCTATACTTTCACAGCTGACAATTCCTACAGATCTCTTAAACTTACTCCTATTGTTTCTGTATCTTGTTCAATTTTCCACCTTCCAACTTGCTTTCAAATTTCCAAGTCTCTTACCACTCACTTCCAACAAGCACTCCCAGGACACATACTTATCTAATTAATATGACCTCGTCAAGAACAGAGAAGTGATCGATGGGATGAGCAAGACCTTCCTTGCTTCCTAAAGGACAAAGTTACCTGTTTCAGCAGCCTCTGTCCTGTTCCAGTAGACGATGAGTCTCAGAGCTGAGTCAAATCCCTTCCCCCGGATTTGGATCCTTTCCCACCCCTCTCAATTTTCATGATCCCCCTTTCTTCATGTATCTCCAGCCCCTCCACACTCCTTTCCAGAAACATTGTATGTCACTCGATTCTCTCCTCTATGTAGCAGACATTTCTTGCATCCCACAATCCACATTCCCCCAGCAACCACCACGCTCTCATTATTTTGCTCTGGGATGGAATTTCTGTCTTGGTCCCCTGCATTTTCTCCTTTTGTATGCACTCCACTCGGGCTTTGGCCCAAAGACGCCACCAAAGCATCTCTCTCTGAAGTCATCCCCTGATTCTCAGGGAACTGTTCTTCTGGAGGGACCTGTCTCTAAACCAGGGGTCCTCAAACTCTTTAAACAAGAGGCCAATTCACTGTCCCTCAGAATGTTGAAGGGCCGGACTATAGTTAAAAACGAAAACTATGAACAAATTCACCGCGGACCTGGGATGAGTTGGCTGCTAAGCAGGACAGGCAGCGGTGGCAAAAAAAAAAAAAAAAGAAGAAGAAGAAGAAGAAGAAAAACCCAGCGGCTGGGCAAATGTCCTCGGTGGGCCGCATCTGGCTCGTGGAACCATAGTTTGAGGTCCCTGAATTATTCAAAGCCAGAGGGATTTAGTTCCAGATCCCATCGAAGGCCAACGTGGAGGGAGGAGGGTCTTCATCTCAGATAAAGAAAAGAGGTTCTAGTTGCCCTGGAGATGCTCCACACGGGATTTACACCGACTGCCAGGCGGACCAGCCACTGCTCTTTCCCAAAGTGCTCAACCCGAGGCAGAACCTCTGCTGCCTCGGAACCGCTCTGTACACCTGGAGATGCGGCCCGGGGCAGCTTGGAAAGAGGCTGGCTGCAGTGGTTCATGTCTGCTGATCAAGTGAAGAGAAGCAGACACGGACCAGGCAAGGCAGAGGAAGTCAGCTGGAGACATGCAGCTGAGCTCTCTCTGAGCAGCCCCGCCCTCGATTCACTTTCTCTTCCCTTGAATAACTCCCTCCACTGCCTTCATTCTTTGGGTGTGTGTGTGTGTGTGTGTGTCTTTTTGTACAAAGCCTGCGGACCATGTCTCAAACAGTTACCAAGGAGCGAAACAAGAAACAATTTCTCTAGGTTAGAGAGGTGGAAGAAGCTTGGCATCAGGAATGATTCACAATAATAATAATACTGTGTTGTTGTTGGTTGCCATCCCTTTGCCCTCACCTTCTGGCAACCCCGTGCCTAGAAGATACATTGCTGCTCTGCCCTGTGCTGGGCTCCTGATCCTTTGAGAATCAGGTGGCTGAGAACCGCAGGGTTTTTACTGGCTGGTTTGCAGAAGTAAATCACCAGGCCTTGTTTGCTAGTTCAACTTCGTCCAGAAGCTCTGCTGAACTCTGTTGAGCGTCACAGCAGTAGTCAAGCCTTCACTGACAGCTGAGGTCCATTGGATGGGAACCAAATGCAGGTTTCCTATGGATGGCCAGGATTCCACCTCTAAATGCCCCATGTCTTGCATAAGAAGAGTAGTTAATTTTTATCTACTGTTGCATAAGCACCAGATCAAGCACTTTATAGAAATTGTCTTCTATTAGAACTCGTTTCTACAGTCTGTGTAGAGAGCACTTGCCACGAGTCTGAGCTGACTTGACCACAGCTGGTTTGGACATTAGACATCTGGTTACATCTGAGAGAGCATGCCTGGTCCTCTGGACCTCACTATCACTTAACACATGGTTATTTCCCTGCTGTGTTCTAAAGAAGTTGGGGGGGGGTGGTTCTGGGAAGTTCTCTGTTGCAAGACCCTGAAATTCTGTTCTGGAGAAGCAGTACCTAGAATGACTAAGCTGTTATAGAACTGTTGCTTTGGGTTCTGAGCTCTTTGTTTCTCAGGCCAAGATAGTCTTAACTCTTTCAATCCTCCCCCAAGGAAAGACTTTCCCATGTGACCACCTGAGTGAGGCCTGGCCCTGGTCGAGCTTCCTTGGACCAGTCTTGTCCCATTTGCCCTAATCTCATGCCTCATGTCCTTGACTGTCCAGACAGAGACAGAATCCAAGGAAAATGCACAAGCTTCAGGGGAGCTCAGCCTTCTGAATAGGCAATCCCCTCCAAAGATATAAAAATGTGTTTGATCAATAGGCAGGACCACCTGCAGCATACCACTCAGCCTGCTTTGTGCTGGGCTCCCAGGTCCCCTGATGCAGGAACCACACTCACCTGGCTCCTTGTGCAGGCAGTCGGCCCACAGCGCTCCCTGTGGGCTCGCTCACAGCCTGCCCCGCCCCAACACGGAGATAAAACCAGACTTCCGGCCCCAGGGCTTCTCCCCGGTATGTTCCCCAGGGTTGGCCCTCGTCACCATGCATGCTGGGGGGACAGCTCATGCACCCAGTCCACAGAGGGAGGTCGTGCAGCCACCACAGGAAGGAGATACAGGAGGAACCCTTCTGAGACCTTCCTGTGCGTGTCCCTCTTTCCCACCGCCTGCCTTCTTACTATTCTGTCCCCATGCTAGGAGGGGCGGCGTTTTTGATCAGTGTGAGCATGACAGCTCTTTTTCCATCCTTGTCCTCTGACCTGTTTGCATCTGCCTATTTAAATACAGCTTCTAGTAGGCAGCGTCTAGTTAGAGCTTGCTTTCAAAATCATCCTGTCTCGGGCATTTAGACAATTGCATGTGATTATCGGGATGATTAATTAATTTTAAGTCTGCCATCTTGCGGGCTGTTTCCGTTTTGCTCCCTCTTTGCTCTTTTCCCATCTCCGTTTGGGTTCAAGGTGAAATTCCGTTGTCTTCCATTTGCAATGTTCTTTTTCCTCGGGTCTCGGCTTGCTGAATTATATTTTGATTTTGAGGTTGCCTTCGGATTTATAGCATACATCTTTGAGCCAGGTCTTTGATATCGGTTGACAAATAACATGAGAGCATTATGAAATACTTCCATTCATCCTACCTCCTACCTTCGCTAGTTTACTCTGGCCAAGGATTTGACTTGTACCTGTATTGTAACATTGTATTATTTTTACTTTAAACAACCAAGTGTCCATTAACAAAAGTTTTTTAATAAAGTTTTTTTTTTCTTGGGCATCACTGCTCTCTGGTGGTGGGAGTAGGAGGCCCAGCCCCACTGCTGGAATTGAACCTCCGTCCCAGTGGGCCGCAGTCCCGCCCACAACCACTACGCCACCGGGGCTCAGCCCAGTTTTGAAGTTTTTTAAAAAATATTTACCCCTTCTTCATTTCTTGGCCCCAAACAGATTTTTAGTTGCTTTCATTTTCCTTCTACCCAGAGCTCCTCCCTTCTTACGTGAACAGCTGGTCTACTGATGATCAGTTCCTTAAATCGTAATATGCCTGAAAAAACAACAACCCTGTATTTCTTCTTCATTTTGAAAGATACTCGTACATCAAAAAGTGAACTCACTCCCACGGACTCAATGCCGACTCATAGTGGCTGCCTATGCCTGGGTCCGTCTGTCTGCCCTGTGAGTTTCCAAGACGGTAACGCCCCCCAGGAGTGGAGAGTCTCGTCTTCCTCCTGCGAAGCAGCTGGTGCTTTCCAACCGCTGACCTTGCAGTGAGCAGCCAACGCTTGCTATCCATAAAAATCGGAATACAGCTTTTGTTTTGGTTGTTCTTTCACAGTGCTTCAAAGGGGTGGGTCTGCTCAGTCTCTTCTGGGTTGCGTTGTTGTCTGTAATTGTTGTTATTCTTATCTCTGGCTGCTTTAAAGATTGCATCTATATCACTGGTGCTAAGCAATGTGATTAGGACATACATGGGTGTAGTTTTGTTCCACCATATATATTGTACTCAGGATTCAATCAGCTTCTTTGATCCTCTTGTAAAGTTTGGGAAACTAGTCAGCTATCATTTCTTCCCTCTGTCTCTCTTTTGCCATTTGAAGACTGCAAGTATCCCTGGAGGTTACCCCCAGCTCACTACTGCTCTTCTCTTCTCTCTCTCTCCTCAGTCTGTAGTGTTGAATCTACTGTTAGTTTGACTCAGTGGACTTTTTCATCTCTAGCATTTCGGTTTGGTTCTTTTTGTGTGTGTGTGTGGGCATCACTGCCTCTGGAGGTCGTGGGCGCTACCCAGCGCTGCTCCTGAGAGCTGCTGCTGGATTTGAACCGCCAAGCCTGTGGGCTGCAGTTCTGCACTCAACCACTTACGCCACCAGGGCTCAGCCCTTGGTTTGGTTCTTTTAAAAATATCTCCCACCTTTTTAATACATGTGCTTGTCTTTATGTTCTTGAATGAATAACATATAGCTATAATGTTAAATAAAACTTTAAAAAAATGTTGTCTATTCGTTGGACCTCCACTCACGTACTTCCTCAGTGCAAGAACACTTTGTTCTATTAAACTGGCATTCCATGATGCTCACCTTCTCAACACAGCAACTAATGACAAATGTGTGTATAAGCAAATGTGGTGAAGAAAGCTGATGGTGCCCAGTTAGCAAAAGACATAGCGTCTGGGGTCTTTAAGGCTTAAAAGTAAACAAGTGGTCACCTAGCTAAGAAGCAACAGAGACCACATGGAAGAAGCAGACCAGCCTATGTGACCACAAGGTGTTGAAGGGATCAGATATCAGGCATCAAAGAACTAACAATTATATCATTATAAATGAGAGGAATACAGATTGAGGACCTAAAGCCCATCTGTAGGTGAAGCAACATTCCCTTATAGAAGGGTTGTGGGGAAGAGACAAGTCAGTCAGGGTACAGTGTGGCAACAATGAAACATGAAACTCTCCTCTCCTTCTTAATTGCTTCCTCCCCCGCCCCCCACTATTTTTTTTTGGCATCACTGTCCTCTGGTGGGAGTGGGAGGCCCAAACTTGCTCTTGGAGAGTTGCTGCTGGATTTGAACTGCCAAGCCAGTGGGCCGCAGTCCCGCACACAACCACTACCCCACCGGGGCTCAGTGCCTCCCCCACTCTGCCCACTGCTATGATCCCAATTCTACCCTACAAATTTGCCTAGACCAGAGGATGTACAGATAGGAACCAGAAACATGGGGAATCCAGGACAGACAATCCCTTTAGGACCAGTGGTGAGAGTGGCGATGAAATAGAAAAGGGGAACCCATGAAAAGGATCTACATATAACCTCTTTTCTGGAGTACGGACAATAGGGAAGTGGGTGAAGTAAGCCATCAGACAGTGTAAAATATGACAAAATAGTAATTTATAAATTATCAAGGGTTCATAAGGTAGGGAGGAATGGGGAGCGTGGGGGGATATGAGGAGTTAATACCAAGGGTTTATGTAGAAAGAAGATGTTTTGGGAATGATGGTGGCAACAAATGTACAAATGTGTTTTGCATACAATGGATGGATATATGGATTGTGATGAGTGGTAGGAGTCCCCAATAAAATGATTGAAAATAATGTGGTCTACTATTCCTGTCATCTGTATCATTTCAGAGTCTGTTTCTACAGATTAACTTTCCCCCTCATTAAGGATTATATTTTGTTATGTGCCAGACTTTTTTTTGAGCTTCTTATTATGAATCAGGTGATAGCTTCCAGAGCAGATCATAGTTGTACATGCAATGATTCCTACATTCTGATTTTGTCATCCACTGCAATCCCCTGAATGAACTCTAACTTACCCACTTCCTCCATGTGTTTTCTCTTCCCAGTCCTTATCCTTTCTTAACTCTCTGGTCTTTGCCTATGTATGAGTGCTGTTCTTTTTTTTTTTTTTAATTTTTTTTGAGTGCTGTTCTTTTGCTCTTAAGCAGCCAAGTATTCTAAAACAGAGGTGAGTTTAGCTCCAGACCTGCAGGAAAAGGCTACCCGCCTTGGTGGCAACACATTCAACCAGTAAACCTGGTCTCTTTTATGACTTTAAGGTCTGTTTCACACTTTCTCCCACTCTACTCAGGACCTTCCAATGTGATTCTCTTCAAAACAGTTGGTAGTGATAGCTGGGCACCACCTAGTTCTTCTGTTATCTGTCTGGGTTGTGGAAAAGCATGCTTATGTGATCCATCAGTCCAAGGAACTAACGTTCATTGACTTTTCCTGGTTCTTGGATGCAGATATTTTGACTTTTATATTATTGAGTGTTGGAGTATTTGCCTTTAAATATTTCTGAAGACTTTGTACCCCCTCTTTTTTCCCTGGGACCTGAAAATAGAGCTTTTGAGATATACTTTTAAACTTTTCAGGTGGCAACTTTTCATCTGGAACTCATTTTGTCCACTACTAAGGCAGGCAGTGAAGTGAGTTTGAAGCAAGAGAGGAAATGATAGTATTTGCATTTAAGAAACACCATGCTGGTGGCATGAAGAAGAGAGGGAAAGGGGGGTGGGGAGGCAGAGAGAGCTTCAAGCAAGTCTACTGTCTATCCACCCAAAGGAACAAAGACTGAGGCAGCGGCCACTGCGGGGCCCTGTTTTATCAAAGTTAGTGTCCCTAACACTTGATATGGATGAGTCAGAGGGGGGAAGACGTCGATCTAAAATGATCTATGAGATCTGAATTGCCCACTTGGGTCTGTCATGAATTCAGAGGCAATGAGAAGCCACTCCTGGAGTTGCCAGAATTCAGGAGTTCCTAACAGCTTTTTTTGAGCCCTGTTGACACTGGCTGCTATCTGCAGGGTCTTTTCTTGCACAAGGCAGAAGAATGTCAGCCTCCAGTTCTGGATCCTGAAGACACACGCTTCCTCTGGTCTATTATGTCACAGACTCCATTGTAAGGATTTTCCTTCTAAGTAAGTATAAATCTGGCTGCTTGGTGGAGCTTGGCAAATGAGAGTCTTAGAAAACACCAACCTTTGTAGACTGACAGGATGCCTCAAAATGATATGCCGATTTCTGGTGCCATGAATGTTATTGATTGAACTATCTCTTTTTAACGAAAAGGACATTCATGAAGAATTTCATCCATACATTAAAATGGTCTTTCCTTTTCATTGAGCTACTTCTAGAGAGTTCCTTACGGCCCCCAGTCTTTTTTCAGTCCCAATCTGTGACCCATCCTCCACCTCCCTTTTGAGAGGAAAATGATTTTCCACCAGGTCCCTACCAACATACGAGGGCTTTTAAAAAAAAGTTTGTGAAAAAGGTAATTCAAAAATAATGGAGTTTTCCCATGAAAGTTGAAGCCCTGTCATTTAATCCCCCTTTTCGGTGATGCAACAGTATGTCTCCCGACAGGAGGATAGAGAAGTCTGTCAAGTGCACAGTGGGAGAACATCTCTGTCTAGACTGAGTAAAGAGCTACATTATACAATAGAAAAGAAAAATAAAATTCAGCAACCGAGTTTCCTTTACTTCCCTCTCTCTCTCTGTCTCTAATCAACTTGACCTTGTAAGAAAATACCTCCCTTATAACATATGTAAGAGCCCCCCAATAAAATGATTTATTAAAAAAATGTTAATAAATAAATAAAGTCCCTCCCACCCTGAATGCCCTACCATGAGGGCTGCCTGGGGGTGGGCAGTGGGACAAAGTGGCATCTTGCTTCTCTTTACTTTGCTTCTTTTGAAATAAAATGTTTGGGGAGCAGAGCAGACAGCTGAAGGAAGAGGAAATTATTAATGTTAAGTATCACTGTTCATATATTTGCAAATTGTTTTAAGGGCATTCTCTCATTTCCCCTCTTTTCTCGGTAGGTTTCACACACATGTGCACACACCCAAATAAGTTAACCTAAGCCACCCACAGGCTTTGTGGTATCGCTTCAAAAAGCCATTGAAAATACAGCAAAAGTACTGAGGCTACTGGCGACCCACGACCTAAACTCCATTTATTAAATCTTAATCTTAAATTTAACCTTAAACTCCATTTTAACGTAGGATAAATCTGAAGCAAGGGATTAGGTGATTTGCACAGTTAACACCCTGCAACTTACCTGAAGATCTGCAGGCCCTACTTCTGCTTCCCCAAACTAGGAGAAGGCTAGCTGTGGTCTCTGTCTCCTGGCACCAAATAGGCGGCTCTTAAATGATCCCAAATACCAAAACATGCCCAGGCTGCATCTCTTAAGTACTGAAGCTGGAATTTCCAACAGAACAAACCCCCAGACATTTGGTTTCCAGCAGCGCCTGGATCTGGGCAAGCCTGATTGTGTTCCCGTCCAGGGTTGGAGCAGGGAGGAATTGGGGTGGGGTGGGGAGTGAGGAAGGGGGAAAGGGAAGTGGGGGGTTACAGTAAATGCCCATGAGGAGCTGCAAATAGAAACTGGCTCCTCGCAGGTCCGAAAGACAAAAGACAGTTCTTAGAAAAAGGTGACACTAATGACTTGCAAACAAATAGAAAAATGTGCACGTGTTCAGAAGCTCCTTTCGCCGATGGTATGAGGGACTTAAGCAATTGTTATAACCAGTTCAAGGGGATAATTCCAACAGCACAGTTTATATACAGCAAAGGAATGTTGAGAGGAATTACAAAAATACAACTCCTTTTTCCAAAGCGGGGGGGAGGAAGCCAATGAAATCATGACCAGACAAAGCATAATTTACATATCAAACTATCACTATTTCTAGGGCTACAAGATAGCTCAAAGACAATGAACTACAGACCACAAAGATGTTCCATCGAAACATAATATTTCTCTTTCTAAATATTCAGAACAAGTTGTTAAGGGGAAGTTGGGCTGTTTGGAGGGAGGGAACACCCATTCCCAGAGAGGATGACCTCACAGTGAAGTTAAGCCCATAAAGAGTTCATGGGTAATGGGGGAGTTCCTAGGGACTTGTAAGGCAAAGGGTGGGTAAAAACAAAAACAAAAACAAGCTGCATCCTATAATGCATCTCTTTCTTTCTTTCTATCTCACTATTTATTTATTTCCTTACTTATAAATTCAAACAGCACACACACACACACACAGAACACAAAATTAGAGCACAGCACTGAGAAGAGACATTCAAAAGCTTCTATTGTAAGCTCCATGTTTCACAGGTGAGAAACCCTCTATTTCCTCGGGATCACTCAGCTGCTTAGTGGCTCCAAGACTGGCTTTCTAAGTTGTCAAAATATTCAACATCCTCCCCCCTTTGCTCTCCAGCCAAGTTATGGGCAATTCAAAGTACATTTTCCTGGAGATGGGACCAGAATGCTCACTGGCAGTGTGACGTTGACTCTGCAGTGTGTCCAGCAGCACACAACATACACATATAAATCTAGTTAGACAGCACTAAGTGTGATGTGAGTTCCTTTTCCCAAAGATTTTCAAAGAATATTACTGGAGGAATTATTTTAATCCCTTCTATATCTTCGATTAAAAGAAAGGATCCTCAGGAACTTTGACAAATGCATTCCTTTCTCCTGGGTGAATTATGTTGTATCAAATGAGAAAGTATTTCAAATTATCCCATTATGGATTCCCCCCCACCCTAAAGTTTGACACTTCAGCATCAAGAATTTGCAGACTGTACAGGAACATGATTTAATTTTTCGATGTCTTGTGATTTTTCTCTTTCTATCATCCCCCCAAACTCTTACTCAATTCAGTTCCCACCACAGAAACAGGATTGGAGGCCGGTATGCATGGCCTGGTCTCCAGGGAAGAAGATTGAATAGGAGAAGGGAGTGGGAGGAAAGAACTTCTTTCTCGCAGCAAATTGCTAAGGGAGCGTGATCACCTGGAAATCAGAGACAGACTTTTCTTTAGGATGCCAACTGTCCTATGTCTTCTTTGTTTCTGCTCTCTGCCCCCTCCATTAATCCAGGGCTGCTGGCAAAGACCCTGCTGGGGAAACTAAGATGAGTGCTTAGAAATGGATAAGATTACCCTTGGGAATAAGATGGAATTATGAGTACTATTGTCATAAGAAGGACTCCTAGTTGATCAAAAGACTCTCAAACTCAAACCCACTGCACTGAGTCAATTCTGATGCCTATCCACCAACTATCTAGTCTACATTCAGGATCGTCAGATCCTTCAAAATATTAGCGGGGATTCCTCTAGGTTGACCCTGAAGACGAGGTTTAATCAACAGACCACTCACAGCTCCTTGCTGAAGGGAGAAGGGTAGGGTCGGGAACATCTGACAATGAACTAGTCGTGAATGACCAACCACTCTTGACTCTCAGTGACTGCCACAGATATAGAGTGCTCTTCTTCTGGATGGACTCTGGGATAATCCCCCATGCCACCTGCACTAGGACTGAACTTCCTATGAAAATATACACTCTGGTTCCATTTTGGGATCCTGGCTTGGGTATTTAGTAGATTCCCCAAGCAGGTGAGCATGCGTGATAAAATACGAAGGCCGGGGGAAAGAGGAAGGCCTTCAATGAGAAGGACCGACACAATGTCTATCACCATGGACTTCAGCAGAACAACTCTTGTGAGGATGGTGTCACAAAGGACGGTGTTTCTATCTGTTGGGTGGAGGGTCGTCAGGGGTCAAACTGCCTTGATGGCACCAAAAGAGCAAAGCACCCAATGAGACAGAGAGAGTGGGACCAAGAGGGAGCTTTACGGAAAGAAGCTATTAAGACATTGAGACAGGCTGAATTCAGAGGGCGATGGTGACTTGGATGTTGCTATAATGTTGAAAGATATGCTAGTGGTATTTCCAATCCCAGCAGAGTCACCCATAGCGGTCAACTTTCAGTGCCCTCCCAGGCCAGATTAGAAAGACCTATGAGTTCCCCAAATTAGCCAATGAAAACAGCAATTTATGTGAAAAACTGGACAGTGAAAAAAACACACACAGAGGAAGAAATGCTTCTGAATTATGATATGGATGAGGAATACTTAATACACCATGGGCTGCCTGAAGAACATACAAATCAATCTTAGGGGAAATAAAATAGGTATACTCCTTAGACATAAGGCAAACAAAACTTCATCTTGCTTGCCTTCAACACATTATCAAGAGACACTGATCCTTAAGAAAAGAGATTGTTGGGTAGAGAGTCAGGAAGCTTAGAAAAACCCTCAGTGAAATGTAGTGACCTGCAGCACGCCAGTGATGGTGCAAGACTGGACAACATTTTGTTCTGCAGCTAGACTTGAAGTCACCGTGAATCAGAACTCACTGGCTGGCAACAAACAAAGACAGACACTTCAGTAGATTAGACCAGAGGACAGAGACATCTGAATCCTGGGGAGAGGCTGGGTTGCAAATATATAATGGGAATCTCTAATTTATAAGCCTCATCAAGTGCCAAACATGGGTGAGAGTTTTCTCCTGGCAGCTGTGAGGAGCCAGACTGCCCACACATAGAACCTCTTCCCTTGTTCATGGGTTAGATGAAGGCAACCGACAACAATTAGGACTGGTGTGTGTTTGTGTGTGTGGGGGTGTTTCCAAGGCTCCCCATCCACTTCAGAAGTGCTCATTGCTACTGACCCTTACTCCTTGTAAGGGAACACCATGGTCCACGTGGGTGCATGGTATGCTCTGATTCATCATCCAAAGAGTTGCAGTGTTTTCTGAAGCTGTGGTCCAACAGCTGGATTTTCTGTCCTTATTAGGCTGTACTGTGAGTTGAATTGTGTCCCCCAACGTATATGTTGTAAATCCAGATGGCTACGCCTATGGCCTATAACTTTGGGAATGAGTGAGTGGGCTTTGTGGCGTTAACAACTCAGGACTCTTATGGGGTATATCATGAATCAAGCCATGAAGAGAGAGGAATAAGGTAGAGAGGGGTAAGGGGTTGTTTCCAAGACAGATGAGTGCCAAGGAACCAGGAAGCAGAAACGAACAGGGTAAGAAGCTTCGCCTGAAGCCAACAAAGAGAGACTATCTTGTCCTTGAGCTGCCACCCTGGCTTCAGTTTTCTATTCTACTAAACTGTGAGGACGCAAGTTCCCATTTGTCCAACTCCCCACTGGTCATATATCTCTTACAGCAGCTCTTGATAACTACAGCAGGCAGGGAGTAGGGGTGTCCTTCAGAGCTGTGGAACCATCCGTTGTGGATCCATTCGCACCTGCCACAGCCTTCACTGATGACGTCCCTCAGCCAAGAGAGGAAGAAAGGAATGTGTGGGCAAGATGTTGAGTCACCCCATGAATCTCCCCTCAGATGACTCAAAAATGCGCCCCCCCCCAAACCCCTCCATGCATCCTGAGGGACTTTGGTGCCAAGTTCCCAGGCAAACATCCTCCTGCATTCTCTTCCTCCCCTCCTCCATTCTCCTGACTCTCAGACTAATGAGCCTGAAGGTCCCAATCTTCTATTCTCAGAGCTGAGACCTGAAAGAGGAAGATAGGAAGCTAAGAAGCCAGGAACCCACACCAAACTCATTGCCATCGAGTCTTTGCTGTGAGTGTTTGAGATTTAAACTATTGACAGACGAACAGAGTACACAGTCTTTCTCCTTCAGAGTGGATGGTGGTTTCACCTGCTGACCATGGATCTTGCAGCCCAACACATAACCATGGCACTACCAGGAAGCCATGGGACCTGAATGTTAACAAGCACCCAAACTATGTCATGAGGACACAGGTTCAAATCCAGCTCAGAAACATTTATTTTTCTTCTTTATTAAAAATACCACCACATTGCTCTCCATACAGGTTTTGGAAGCCAGGATTCTGAATCCTTTTCATTGGGCCAAAATGAAGGTGCTGACAAGGCTGGGGCTTTTTCAAAGTTTCCAGGGGGAGAAACCACTACTATCCCTTTCTGCGTTCTGTGGTTGGTGCCACTGGCTTCATGACTTCAACTGTCTCACTGCTCTGTGGCCCCCACCTCATTCCTGCTCTCTTGCTGAGTCTCTCTCCCAGCTCAAATTCTTATGAGTTAAATAGATACCTCATTTTTCTGAGCTTGCATTTTTGCATCTGTATACTGGATGGTAATCACACCCTCCAGTGTTGTTTTGACAAGTAGGTGAAATGATGTACTTTAAAAAGAGCTCTGGTGGCTTCATGATTTACTCACTGGACTGCTAACTGCAGACTCAGCAGTTCAAATCCACCACCCCTGTCAGGTAGCAGAACAGGGGCCAGGGGAATCTAAAGGGATTGTGCCAATTAACCCCGCCCACCCCCTGCCAGGTGGGTGGTACAAACCAGGCCAGGTGGGTTTCATTCAGCCAATGGGGTTAACCAATACCTTCCACCATGCCTCCCAGCTGAAGGCCCCAAGGACCAGGACCCGGAGGCCACCCACCCACCCTCCAGCTGCTTCTCCGCCTTCCACTCCGCTGTATCAGGGTCTCTCCCTCTCTGACCTCGGGCCACCACAGCGTGGATGAGGGGGGTGCCATCCCCCGAGTTCCCCATGCTCAGTGGGAAACCCGAAACCTCTTCTGTCCCATCTCTTGGATCACAAGCCAGGTTTCCGCGTCAAGTCTTCTTCGTAGGAAACCAAGAACCGAGGTATTCCCCACCTGAGAAATCTCACAGGCGCTCCTCAGGAGGAAGGTGAATCTCCTGCTCCTGGAAAGATTTACAACTTGGGGACGCCACAGCGGCAGCTGTGCTCCATCTTACAGACATGTCGGAACCGTCGCAGTGAAAGTGAGTGTGTGGTTTGGTTTGGAAGTGAGTTTGGGTCGACTGGAATGATGCTAGCCTTTTTTGTGTGCTTACCTTTTATCAGCAGCTTCTTAGCACTTTACACGTTTATTAACTCACTTGTCTTGATACCCATCCTAGGGGATGCCATGGTATTGTCTAACTACTGAGCTAGGGACAATGATCTCAAGGGTATGGCTAAAGAAACTGATGTTTAAAAAGAAAAGAAAAGAAAAGAAAAGAAAAGAAGCTGACATCATGAGGGTGAGTGAATCCCTCAAGTTCCCAGAGCTAGAAAGCAGTGGGACCTGAATTTTCACACAGGCAGCCTGTGGTAAGAGAGCCCCTCCTCAGAGTGCTTACATGGGTGACGGAGGCATGCACTCTCTGGACCAGGAGGGCAAGCCTGAACATCCTTCACCTGGGAACTTGCTGGAAACGCACATCCTCAGAACCTAGCCCTGGGCGACAGATTCTGAGGCTCCCAATGGACTGTCAGCTGCTCAGACCCTCCCTCGCCCCCCAGGTGAGGCTCTTGTCAAGTTTGAGTGGATACTGCTCTCTCTACCTTCCTCTTGTGTTGTTTTTGTGGGGCGCCATCAAGTCTTCAGAGCTGAGCATGACCATGCCTTTTCTCCCATGGTGCTGCTGGGGAGTCAGAGCCACTCACAGTCCCTACCTTACACACTGTGCCCCCAGGGCTCCTCTCGACTTCCTTAGCAGATAACAACTCAACCAGTTAGCTGTCCTCCTCTGCGCTGGCCTCCCAGGCATCCAGTCTCACCAGAACCTTTGGAGCTTGCTCTTCTGGAAGTGAGGTCGAGAAGGAACTCTTCTCACCATGCCTACAGACTCTAGGCTGAGCCCGAGCCCTGGGAACTCACCACCTCCACACAGTCTTATGTCTGGAGCTCTCAGGCGAAAGCATGGCCTTCCAAGGGAGAAAAGCCATGGCCACCTCTGTGGCAACCTTGCCTTGTGGATCATGTAGGTCCGGAGGCAGAGTACCATGGACGAGGTGTGTGGGCTGTGGAGTCCCAAAAGATGCAGCTCAGTCCTTCTGAGCTGTAGAACTTGGGTAAGTTACTTAACTTCTCTGGGATTCGGTTATGTGCTTTGAGAACCTGTTGTGTGCACATACGGCTGTCCTAGTCAGAATCTGCTCAATGGTAACGGTAACACATCGGGGAGAAACCAGTGATTGACAACATATGAAAGATTTAGAGAGCCAACATATGTAAAGTGACTTGATGGACACTGGGCATCAATGAGTTTTGCTTCCCTACACATTTTTTTGCCCATCAATTTACCCTTTTTTGCGCATACATTATCCCTCCCTATCTCGTTCCCACCCACATTTGGGGTGTTTTTTGCCCACTAGAGGAATGGGGTAACTCACAGAAGAAAAAGCTTGACCTCAAAGAAATTGGGCCAAGTGCTATCCCACAGTGGGTGGCCCAGGCAGTCGGGATACCAGATGTCTAGAAATATGGCTGTCCAGCCTCCTTGAAGCAGGATCCAGATAGCACTAAGGTTGATGCCATCCTCGGGCAGCTGGAAACTGCAGCAGGGCTGGTAGGAAAGAAATGCAACGTTTCAAGCTTCCAGTCAGGGCCCCCCAGTCTTCAGAAGAACTGCTTGCTAGAATGGCAGCTTCCTGAAGGTCTGCTTGGGCGAGTGCCCAGAGTAGTAAGTGGCCATTGGCACTTTTGAATGAATGAATGATCTAGTCCTCTGTTAAAGGGTTCAGTGAATTCATAACAAGTTTGTTTGTGGGCAGCATCCAAGGAGTTGATGATGCAGAAAGTATTGGATGGACCTGCTTTTTGTGCCTTTGGACTACACAGGAGAGATGTTACTTCTCTTTTTCCTTTCTGGGGTCCAGTCCTGTGAGTTTGACCACATGCACTGAACTCTGAAACCAATGTTGCTAAAGGACCATTCCAACTGATCTTTTCTCTGCTCCTCTGGCTTGGCTGCTTCCAGAATGTCATATTCAATAGAGTGATGTGCTCTGCAACCATGGAGTCCAGCTGCTTTTACTTAACATCATGCATTTGAAATCCATCCAGATTGTTGTGTCTCTCAACAATCTATTCCCTCGTATTGCTCAGTAGTCCTCCATGATGGAAATGCACCAGCTTGTTTATCCATTCGCCCATCAAAGGACATCAGGCTTGTTTCCAGATTTGGGTAATGATGAATAAGGCTGCTCTACCCATTGGTTAGTGGGTCTTTTCAGGAGGATAAGCTTTCCTTTCTCTCCCTGGAAGTGGGATTGCTGAGTTATGTGAGTTAATGACATAATGAACTATTTCTCAGTGGCTGTACCATTTTGCAGTCCCCTCTGCCATGTACCAGAGATCCAGGTGCTCTTTGGACTCAGTGACATTTGGTCTTGCCACTCTACAGTCGTTGTGTTAGTCTGGGTAAACTTGAGAAACAAATCCACAGAAACTCGTAGGTTTAAGAGAGAGTTGGATGTAAAGGGTAAGTGTACATTAAGAAAGCATCCCAAGGATGTTAACAAGCCCAAGGACAGGGAACAGTGAGTTATACAAAATTGGTGGTGAGAAGGGTTTGAGCAAGGGTAATGTAACCAAGAGGAAACACTGAAATGCAGATGAAGTCTGAGCATGATACGCGGACAAGAGGAAAATGAAAGGAAAGAGAGGAAAGAACTAGGAAGCAAAGGGCATGTATAGAGATCTAAATATAGGTGTGTACATATGTAAATATACTTATGATAGGGAGGAAATAGATGTGCATATATTTATAGGTTTAGTATTAAGGTAGCAGATGGACAATGTGCCTCTACTCAAGTACTCCCTCAATGCAAGAACACTTTGTTCTATTAAATTGGCATTCCGTGATGCTCACCTTCCCAACACAATTGCTGAAGACAAACGGGTGCATAAGGAAATGTGGTAAGGAAAGCTGATGATGCCTGGCTGTGTTAGACTGGGTAGACTGGAGAAAAAAAATCCATAGAGACTTTTCTGGATATAAGAAAGAGCTTTACATACAAGAGCAACCATACATCCCAGCCCAGTGCAGTTCAAGGTCATAAGTCTGAATTAGCCCATATGTCTGATACCAAGCCACAAATCCTGTTCAGACTCACAAAGCACATGCAATGACACCAGGACAATCACAGGCCAGTGGGTGCAGAGTCTTCTGTATCCAGTGGTGGTAGGAACATTTCAGTGCTGACAGAGGTCTCCCCGTGGCTCCTCCATTTTCCAGGGCTCAGGTTCTATCAGCTTGCTGCCATGTGCCTTGTCAGCTGCAAGGTCTCCCAGGGAGTGAACTGAGAGACAGTGTCTCCATTTCCAAGAAGTAATTACCATATTTTCCCAGAATTCTCAGGAGAAGGCCATGCCCACACAGAGGTCTCATTGCCTATCTTCAGATTGACAGGCCAGACTCCACCCCTACACTCTTAATCCTCAAATTGACACCATATGAGGTGACTGCCACACCAGCTATCAAAATATATAGCATCTGGGGTCTTAAAGACTTGGAGGTAAATAAACAGCCATCTAGCTGCTTGAGAAGGAACAAAGCCCACATGTAGGAAACATACCAGCCTGTGTGATCATGAGGAGTTGAAAGGATCAAGTATCAGGCATCAAGGAACAAAAAATCATAGCATTGTGATTGAGGGGGAGTGCAGAGTGGAGAACCAAAGCCCATCTGTAGGCAACTGGACATCCCCTTACGGAAGGGTCATGGGGAGGAGATGAGCCAGTCAAGGTGCAGTGTAGCAACTTTCCTCCAATTCTCTAATGCTTCACCTCCTCCCCGTCCCCCCCCCCACTATCATGATCCCAATTCTACCTTACCAACTCAGCTAAACCAGAGGATGTACGCATAGGAACTGGAAACACAGGGAATCCAGGACAGGTGATCCCTTCAGGATCAGTAATGAGAGTGATGATACTGGGAAGGTGGAGAGAAGTTGGGGTAGAAAGGTGGAATGGATTACAAGGATCTACATATATGTTCCTCTCTGGGGAATGGACACCAGAAAAGTGGGTGAAGGGAGACATTAGACAGTGTAAGATATGGAAAAATCATAATAGTAATTTATAAATTATCAAGGGTTCATGAGGGAGGGGGAACAGGGAGAGAAGGGAAAAATGAGGAACTGATACCAAGGGCTCAAGTAGAACGCAAATGTTTTGAGAATGATGATGGCAACAAATGTACAAATGTGCTTGACACAATGTATGTATGTATTGTGATGAGATGTATGAGCCCCCAATAAAATGATTAAGAGAGAAAGCATCCCAACCCAGTGCTGTCCAAGCCCACAAGTCCAACATTAGCCCATATGTCCAACACCGATCTACAAAGTCCTCCTCCATCTCACAAAACACACACAGTGACGCTGACTACAGGAGGAAAGCCAAATCAGTGAGTGTGTCAGCATCTCAGCGCTGGCAGGGGACTCCACATGGCTGCTCCAGCACCCAGGATTGCATTGGAGTAAGTTCATGTGGCTTCTCCTCACAGTCTCTTGCAGGAAGAGAGCCTTTCACACTGAAGCAGGGAATGCTAAGGCAACTGCCCTCTGTTCTGACTATCAGAGAGAAAGAGACCAGATAACTAGAAAGTCAAGGCCACCAAGCCATTTACCTCTCCACCCTTTAAGTACTCTCACGTGTTTATTAGCCTGGTTCCACAATAAACATTAACTACCTCAGCAGTGGTTTTTTAACCTTCTTAATGCTTCAACCCTTTAAAGTGAGCAGACCCGCCTGGAAATGGATTAAGGAGTGATGTCTTGGTTCCTAAGACTGTCGTAAATATGGTCTTAGGCGACCCCTGTGAAAGGGACATTCAACCCCCAGGTTGAGAACCGCTGCTCTACACCTTTAATCCATAGGTGATGGTGCAGCATGGTGGGTTGATTATTCAGTCCCCCCGGTGAGCAATGAGGTTGGTTCCTTTTTGTTTGCTTGTTTGCTTGCTTGCTTGCTTCTTTGTTTGGGGGATTGGTTGTTGTTGTTTTCGTTGTTTATTGGGGGCTCATACAACTCTTATCACAAGCCATACACATTGTGTCAAGCACATTTGTACATTTGTTGCCATCATCAGTCTCAAAGTGTTTGCTTTCTACTTGGGCCCTTGGTATCAGTTCCTCATTTTCCCCCTCCCCTCCACCCACCCTCCCTGTCTCACAAACCCATGATAATTTATTATTATTTTATTTCCATGTCTTACAATGTCTGATGTCTCCCTTCACCCACTTTTCTGTTGCCCATCCCCCAGAGAGGGGGTTATGCGTAGCTCATTGTGATTGGTTTCCCCTTTCTCCCCCACCTTCCCCTTGCTCTCCTGGTATCACTGCTCTCACTATTGGTTCTGAGGGGCTTATCTGCCCTGGATTCCCTGTGTTTCCAGCTTTGATCTGTGTCTGTGTACAGCATGTGGTCTAACCAGATTTGTAAGGTACAATTGGGATTGTGAGAGTGGGTGGAGGGAGGAAGCATGAAAGAACTAGAGGAAAGTTGTACATTTTATCAGTGCTAAATTGCACTTAACTGACTAATCTCCTCTCTGAGACCCTACTGTAAGGGGAGATTCAATTGTCTGCAGATGGACTTTGGGTCCCTACTCCGCACTCCCCTCACCACTCACAGTGATATGATTTTTTGTGCCTTGATGCCTGATACCTGCTCCCTTTGGCACCTCATGATCACACAGGCTAGTGTGCTTCTTCCATGTGGGCTTTGTTGCTTCTCAGCTAGATGGCCACTTGTTTACCTTCAAGCCTTTAAGACTCCAAATGCTATTTCTTTTGGAGGTTGGCCCCTTTTTCATGTACTTATTTGTTCTCTGTGTTGTCTGGCGAAGAAACTTTTCCACTCTATTGCCAGCTTTAAAAAATTGGGCTATTATTTCTTGGGAGTGGGGCCTATTTAGGATTCGAGGCTGTTGTTTGGTGCGTGCTGTGCAAATATTTTCTCTCTGTGGTTTTTCTTCCCTTTCCTCTCCGATGTGCTTTAGCAGAACAACACGGTTTCCTTTCAATGAAGTCCAATGGATCTTGTCTTTCTTTTTCTTGTGTGAACTCTCTGCTTAATGAAGACCACGGCATTGTTCTCCTCAGGTTTCTTCTACCACTTCCACATTTCCTACCTCAGTGCATCATTGTCTTTTAGTAAATTCATTCAGTTTGCCATAGGATGTCGAGTAGTTTCAGCACTGTTTGCTGGACAAGGCTGTCCTTTCTCCAATGAATTGCTCTTGCGCCCTCTTCCAAAACCAGTTGGCCTTTTTTTTTTTTTTTTAATTTTTTAAAAAAATTTTATTGGGGGCTCTTACAGCTACTACGACATTCAGTACATCATTTGTATCAAGCACATTTGCACACATATTT